>MU709873.1:32188-80613 GCA_026770625.1 Nicotiana glauca
TTGAACTACTTTTGTGCTTTCTGTTTTTACCGACTTTCTGGTACAGCCAAGCTTTATCTTTGTCTTTTTTTTTTTTTAATTATCTTTTTTTCCCTTTAAATATTACTTATAGGGATTTGACAAAAAAAAAAAAAGATATTTCATTTTTTGTCCTTTTCTTTTTCTTTTTCTTTATTTAGTGATAATGATCTGTTTTTTTTAACCATTTGAATGTTACTTGTAAGGATTGGTGGAGAAAGATATTTCAATAGACATTTCCTTATTTTTAAAACTTCATAAATTATTTTAAAATGTTTTAAATGCAGAATTTTTCTTTTAAATGCTTTAGGATAGTTATTTTGTTAATTCTAAACAAGTTGACTCTTTGTGTTATTATTTTTTTAATTCTGGATCTAGCTCCAAGAGTTCTTATAATTTATTTCGCGAGTTGCCCTCATCAACATTGGATAGATTAAATCAGTAATGTAAAAAGATTATTTACACCTAATGGTTACACTAAATTGCACTAGTATCTTTTGAATAGAAATGGAAGAAACTTATTTGGATAAAATTCATAGAGTTATTTCTCCTTGATTTTTATTACTTGATACTAATATCAACAAGTGCCATTTTTCCAAAATTCTTTCCAGAAATTTTATAACAACAATAATATATTCAGTATAATCCCTAATTCCCTATAAGTAGAGTTTGAGGAGAGTAGTATGTATGCAGACTTAACCTCAACCTTATGCAGGTAAATAGATTGTTTTAGATGTATATCTTCGACTCAAGAAGGACAAAAACATAGTAGTTTAAAGAAAATACGGTAGCGAAAAAGACATGAGCAAAGAGGTGTTAACAACAACAAGCTAATTACAAAATCGACGCAGAGAAAACATTAATCTTTGGGTACTAATAACTTAATTAGCAAGTCATTAATCTTTGTTGAATTGGATAATACTAAAGTCGTATTTTTATAGAAGATGCAAAAGATCAAACATTCATGTCATAGGATACTAGTAGGCTATAAGGCATGTGATATTAAACATCAGACACGAGTGTAAGGACTTAGACACCTTTTGCCATGTGCTTCTCTTAGTAGTTAGTACGATCCAATTTTTTTATTTTTTTTTATTTTGAAAAAGCAATAAGTAGAGGAGAACAATTGAAATTTTGATATTTTTATTGGTGTGCTTGGCATTTTTTTCTAAATGTTTTATGAAAAAGTACTCCTTTCATAAATATATTTTCATGTGTTTGCTTTGATGTGTGAAATTATTTTTGAAATAAAAATATTTATTAGTGATTGGTTATAGTAATATGAAATTGAATCGTGCGTCGATGATTCTTTAAATATTACTCCCTCTGTTTCAGTTTATGTGAACCTATTTTCTTTTTGGTTCATTCTGAAAAGAATGAACCCTTTTTAAATTTGGTAATAATTTAGCTTAAACTTACAACTCTACCCTTAATGAGAAATTTTTATAAACACACAAATACTTTGGGCCCCATTTGGACTTGTTTAGGATCACAAATTTTAAAAATCTTCATTTTTTTCTTAAACTATGTGCTCAGTCAAACAGATTCATATAAATTGAAACAGATGGAATAATAATTATGTCTACTATCTTGTTGGAATTATGTAATTAAATGTTAAGATAAAAAAAATTAACATCCAGCCAAAAGTGATGTCAAAATGAAGCTAGTATAGGAGGCCAACCTCCATTGTTGGTCGACCTCGAGCTGCCATAGAGAGAAGAAGGAGAAGATTCTAGAAAAGGAGAAATTGGGAAATTTTCTTTCTAAATATATTGTAACTACTAAAATACAGTACATATATACACGTGTGTAAAAATAAAATCACAGCTAATGACTATAATGACTGTACTACCCTTCTATAATCAACTAACTAATTGATGAATACAATACACTGACATAGTACAAAAACACAATAATCTCAATAAGTGAACCAAATATTTACCCTCTTTTAGTAAATAATTTCCTTGGAAAATATCTCGCTACCAAATGCCCAAAAAATTACTGATATTTCAGAAAATTATTTTAAAAAATTATAATTATGTATTACTACTCGGTAGACGTGTTACATACACACACACACAAAAAAAAACTTTAGCTCTTTCAACAGTAAACAATAAAACATGATGCTTGTTCACTTATATTGAAACAAGTATTTACCTTTTTTTTTAAATCAGTCTATCATAATATATTTTATAAATACTAATTTTTCTGTTTTCAAATTTTCATTTGAACTTGTTTATTTATTAGCTCATTTATTTTTTTGGTTAGAACTTTATTGAAAAAAATGAGCAAAAAGGAAGTGATGGAAATTCCACAAAATTGTAATAATGGGTTGTAGTTTGTCTTAAGAAACTGAGAGGATATTAAAAAGTGAATGCAATGGGACCAAGGAAATGTTAAAAGATTCTTAGGTTAATTAAATTCTAAGGAATATGACTTAAAGCAGTGGGCATCCAATAAAAAGTAAAGTTTAATTTCAACTTCAAATAATGAGCCATAAATATATAGAGTTTACTTCATAAAAATAATGCAATAATTGATATATCCAATTGAAAGTTGAAACCTATTAGTTGCTACTCATGGTAGGAATCATTGAGCAATGATAAGTGAATATTTTTTAAGTACACTCTATTTTCTTCAAGGGGAATCTGTCAAGGAAGTAATAACTATGGTAAAAATAAGTGTTTACATAAAATCATATTAATTTATTAGAGTTAAGTAATAAATTCAAAATTATAGTATAAATAACTATATGATTTAGTAATAAATATATTTGTGATAGATATGTATCATACATTTATTAGATTAATATTGTTTGGCTCAAAAGTTAAACGATACTTTGTAAGCTAAAATAATCAAAAAATATGAAAGGGTAAATCGTAATCAAATATAATAAGCCTAGGGATGTAAGAATAATGTAGTTACGACAGATCTAATATTGCAAGATGATGAACTTGAGAACAATTATTTGTCAGAAGTAAGAGATAGAGAGAGAATAAGGGAGAATAAGAGAGAGTTGAGAGAGTTGTATTATGCCTTTTACAATGGGAATGTCCCATTTATATAAGGAGGGGCCTTCCTTAAAATAGTAATAAAAGTATTGAACATTGTTTACGTCCTCCTAGCGAGGACGTCCAGTTCTAAATGGCGTCGCCTTCGCCCGCACGTCCGAACCGTGCCCTTATTATAATGGGTATACGCTTACAGGGGGTACCCTTTGGCGTAGAGACGTATAGGGTCAAATTTGATCCCATACAGTTAGTCCCTCCGCTCATTGGAGGCGTATTCGGTAGACGTCTTCAATGGACGGAAATGACGACCTCATCTTTGGAGAATTTGAACTTATTATGAAGGCGATGACGTGAGTAAGGGAAATATATGGAGTCATCGATCCGCTGACACATGGTCTACTTTTTAAAATGACGTCACCGCCGGAATACATCATGATTATACTTGCTCCCTAGGCGTTTCAGGAGGCGATTTGACGTTTTGGTTTCCCGCGCCCATTTTGAATCATGCCTCTTCGATTTTCGTGTATCTTAGCCCCATAAATAGGAGGAAGGTTCAATCTTTTTTATCTTTCGAACTTCCGAGTTTTTCTACTCCTCCTTTCATCTTCTTTGCCAAAAACTGCTACTTCATGCTAAACTTTTCCGTTTCTATTGAGACCACCTTTCTTGTTGTCAGATCTTGATTTATATAAAAAATTACTATGGCGAAACGTGGGCAAAACAGTAAAAAATCCAAGGATGACACCCCATCTAGGGTTCCACCATCTTCGGGTGGTGGTGGGAAAAAGGCAGAGAAACCCCTCGTCCCTCTCAGCGTAGATAATGTCCTTCCAAAAGAGATACACGTTCGCATAGATTTCCTGACCAAGTGCCTGACCCATCCTTGGGATCACAGTGAGTTATTACAGTCGCATTTGGATGACCTGCGAGGAGCGTACCATATTCCAGACCATGTGGTGATGGAGCCGACCGGGACGAACTATGCTAACATGCACCGGCCGGGATATTGCATATTTTACGAATATCTGTTCTCGATCGGATACGACCTCCCAATCTATCCCCTCGTGGAGGAGCTCTGCCGCTTCTACAATGTGTGCCTGACTCAACTCACTCCCTACACTTGGAAGGTGTGTCGTATTATGACCACCTACGCGGCCAGGGCCGGATTCAGTATTTCGGTCCACCACCTCTTGCAGTTATTCAGCCCTGGCTACATGAGGGGCACTATGCTGCAACTAAAGAGTCATGGCACGAGGGTCCTGATCGTTAAGGCCGATGACAAGACCAATCGCCGCTTTTGGCGCAAATTTTTCTACATCAGGACGGAGCACCTGGTGTCGAATCCTGAAGGATTCCCAGAGAGGTGGAATCCATAACGTAAGTGCTTTTACTCGAATTTAGTAATGTGTGCAATCTTGATCGTACGACCATTATAACTTTTTTGTTTTCCTCTCATTTTCGCAGCGAGGGGTTCTCCACCCCGATCCGTTGACGATATTAGGTCATGGGTGGAGAGGTTGATTCCGGTTGTGGAGGAGTGTCGCACTTGATCCGCGTTCTGTGATCGATACGGCCCACCAGGTAACTCTTTGACCATGGTCTGGAGGTTTCATTAGGTTTTGTTGCTTGACTTGTTTTATGTTGGCAGGTCGGAGCGCCCCTAAGAGGAGGAACCAGAATGTCGCTGCCTCGTCTGGTGTGGGGACTGATTCTGGGGATGAGTACGTACCCCGTGACTCGCCCAGTGATGGCGTCCCAGAGGTTGCTCAACCTAAGGTTGCGCCTATGGTCGCGTCCACAAGCGAAGCAACTCCTTCGCTGCCATCCCCTTGGTCCGTGGATGAGACTTCTGAGGGCACGGAGCCGCTAAAGAGGAAGAGGCGCCGATTGATGCTCGGCAAGGGGATTGCCACAGAGGACGAGGGGGCGAGTGAACCTCGTCTGGAGTCAAGGCTAGATTTGATGGCCGATGCCATTCGCTCGGGGAGGTCGGCTTCCCAGGGGAGGGCAGTTCTCGACACCTCCCCCTGTATGTGTTCCGGAGGGTAGCGAGTCGGTTGCTGCTGAAGAGGCAGATGATGAGGAGAGGGCAGAACCTGGGGCGGCCCCTGCAGGTGCGGATGCATCGAGGAGGGATAGAGCCCACGTGGGGATGACGGCGGGTGGGTCTAACCGCCGAATTTTGATCCCAAACTGATATAACCTGTTGCAACACAGCGAGCAGGCCGCAGAGGATATGACCCTGCTGTGTGTGGCCACTGAGCGCGAGAGTTTGAAAGATGTTAGCGACAGGGATCTATCTCGAAGGGTTGCCAGTGCGGCTTTGCAGGTATATTTCATTCTTCTTTATGTATTATAAAGTGAACTTTGGTGCATGCTAATTTGTCTTCTTTTTGTCTCTTCTTTAGACCCTCGTTCTGGAGATAGAGAGGGGTCGGCGAGCGTAGAAGAATGATGACACCCTCAAGAGGGTGGCAAAGAAGTACCGGGAGTGCAACACCAAACATTAGGCGTTGGCGGACCTATTCGCTCAGGACCCGCAGTTTTAGGTTTTTTGTGAGGGCCTGGAGCAGTCGGAGGCTCAACTGCAGCGAAGGGTAGATCAACTGGAGCAGGTGGAGGATAAGCTGATGGCCGTCTTGGCTCGAAATATTGAACTGGAGACTCTTCTCCAGTCAAAGGAGGATGAATTAGAGGTTGGTCATGGGGTAGCAGCGGAGGCCGCTAATTTGCGTGTCGAGGTTGATGCCTTAACCACCGAGCTCAATGCCAAGGCGGATGAAATTGAGGCTCTCAAGCAGGATGTTGCGTCCAGGTCCGACGACGGCGTGTCTGGCGAGGCGCAGGACATATGGTTATATGCCGAAGCCAAGCTGTTCGTGTTTGAGGAGTTGCTTGCTGCAGGCCGAGCCATTGAGGCGGAGGTAGAGGACCAGCGGCGCTTATTTCGGGTTGCCCGAGAAGCCTGTGGATATAGTTGCGATTCCCCAGGTCGGACAGGCAATAATTCTGAAGACGTTAACCGTCTGGCTTCCGGGTGCTGGATCTCTGCGGCTTATCAAGCTGAGGGCGGCATCGAAAAAGATAACGGACCGGCGGGTGACGGCGGACAGGATGGCGGGGCATGCTAGGGCTCGTATTTATATTGTTTTTGCTATATTGTGGGGATGTGAATAGATCCCGTTGTACATGTATACTTTTCTTGATAATAATAGAAGTTACTTTTTGCTGTTTCTTTTCGTACCTTTTATTTTCGGTATGTCGACTCCATAGAGTGGATGCTTGTTTGTTTGCTTGTAGGGTTTTTCAGTGTGTTTCTGGAACGTCGCCTTGTCTGTTACTTACGTGCTTTGCGTCATAGTCGAACAGCATTGGCGACCGATGGTGACAGTTGCTTTAACCGTGATATTGTCGATGGTCGTAGCCATGTACATGACTTTGACCGTTGTAGAGTTATTTTGTTTGTCGTAGTCAAGCTGGGTCGACTTATTGACGACGGTGGCCTTAGCCATTTATTCATTGGATATGGCCATAGCCATGCATGTGACTTCGACTGTCGTCGAGTTACTATGTACATGACTTCGACTGTCGTCGAGTTATTATGTACATGACTTCGACTGTCGTCGAGTTACTATGTACGTGACTTCGACTGTCGTCAAGTTATTATGTACGTGACTTCGACTGTCGTCGAGTTGCTATGTACGTGACTTCGACTGTCGTCGAGTTATTATATACGTGACTTAGACTGTCGTCGAGTTGCTATGTACGTGACTTTGACTGTCGTCGAGTTATTATGTACGTGACTTCGACTATCGTCGAGTTACTATGTACGTAACTTCGACTATCGTCGAGTTACTATGTCGTAGTCGAGCTGGGTCGACTTATTGATGACGGTGGCCTTAGCCATTTATTCGTTGGAGATGGTTGTAGCCTTTCATACATTGGAGATGGCCGTAGCCTTTCATATATTGGAGATGGCCGTAGCCTTTCATGCATTGGAGATGGTTGTAGCCTTTCATACATTGAAGATGGTCGTAGCCTTTCATATATTGGAGATGGTCGTAGCCTTTCATATATTGAGATCATGCTAGTCCAGTCCCTTTGTCATGCCAGTCGGGAGGGCGTACGGAGTGGTTGGTGTGATAAACTTGCCTCGTGAGTATCTCCATGTGCCTCCTCTGCCGCCTCGTTAAAAACCTCCCCGAGAAAACCCGATTGGGACAAAACTCGGGCAAGGGAAAAAGAGTACGACTCATGAGGCGCTTTTTATAAATGGAAATACTTGAGGCGGGCGACGTTCCAATTATTTTGGAGCATTTTTCCTTCCATTGTCTCTAGCTGGAATGCCCCTTTATCTGCTGCTGCTGCTGCGATTTTGTATGGTTTGTCCCAGTTGGTGCCTAGTTTTCCTTCTCTTGGGTCTTTTGATGCCAACGTTTTGGCTTTGAGGACGTAGTCACCCACTTTGAGCGGTCATATCTTGGCCCTCTTGTTGTAGTACCTTTCGACTTGTTGTTTCTAGGCCACCATTGTTATGTGAGCCATTTCTCTTCTTTACTCGACCTCATCGAGATCTTGAAGTCTGTTCATGTCGTTTTCAGCTCCGCTTGTATGCGAATACCTAAGGCTTGGTTCGCCGACTTCGACCGGTATGACAGTGTCGGTTCCGTAGACCAGTAAGTATGGTGTCTCTCCTGTGGAGAATTTGGGTGTGGTTCGGTATGCCCAGAGTACTTCTGGTAGTAGTTCAGGCCATAGCCCTTTGGCGTCTTCGAGCTTCTTTTTCAGTATGTTTAGTATCGTTTTGTTGGACGATTCTACTTGGCCGTTGGCGGAGGGTTGGTATGGCGTGGAGAGTATTCGCTTAATATGCCATTTGTCGAAGAATTCAGTTATTTTCTGGCCAATGAACTGCCGCCCATTGTCACAGGTGATTTCTTTGGGGATGCCGAAGCGGCAGATGATATTCTTCCATATGAAAGCGATGACTTCCTGTTCGCGTATTTGGGCGTACGCACCTGCTTCCACCCACTTGGAAAAATAGTCAGTCAAAACTAGTAGAAATCATACCTTTCCCCGTCCTGTTGGTAGCGGGCCAACTATGTCCATTCCCCATTTGATGAAAGGCCACGGGGAAGTGACTGAGTGGAGAGGCTCTCCTAATTGGTGTATCATGGGGGCGAACTTCTGGAATTGTTCGCATCGGCGGACATATTCTGCCGCGTCTTTCTTCATAGTTGGCCAATAGTAGTCGGCCCGTATTAAGCAGCGCACGAGGGCGCGATTACCTGTGTGGGAGCCGCGGTGGCCTTCGTGTACTTCTTCGAGTACTGGTATCGTTTGGTAAGGACCTAGGCACTTAGCCAGGGGTCCGCCAAAGGTCCTTTTGTAGAGCTCGTGGTTTATCAGGCAATACCGGGCGGCCTGTATGCGGAGCTTCTTGGCTTCTTTTTTGTTAGGTGGGAGTGTACCTTCCTGTAAGTAGGACACGAACTGGTTACGCCAGTCGCAAGTCAAATTTAAGGAGAGTACCTCAGTATGATCAATGGCTGAATGAAGGAGGGTGACCACGCTTTCTTTGTCGAAGTTTTTAGTGGCTATGGCCAATTTTGCTAGAACGTCTGCCTCGGCGTTCTGCACCCTAGGAACCTGCTCAAAGCTAGTCGAGCTCGGTCAATAATCTATGGATCTCCGACTGGTACTTTTGCAATCTCTGCTCCTTGATTTGGTAAGTCCCAATGACCTGGTTCACCACGAGCTGGGAGTCGCAATGGAGAAGTAGTTGTCGAGCTCCATACTTGGTGGCTAATTTTATACCTGCGATAACAGCCTCGTACTCGGCCTCATTGTTAGTCATCTCGGGGCATCATATGGACTGGCAAATTATTTCGCCAGTGGGGACTTCGAGGATGAGTCCCAGTCCCGATCCCAAGGCATTAGTGTCACCGTCAGTGTAAAGAGTCCACAGGTCGGTGCATGATGTGCCTCTTGTTTCGCCTCTAGCAGTATCTCTACACTGAAGTTGGCCACGAAGTCAGCGAGGACCTGCGACTTGATGGCGGTTCTCGGGAGATACGAGATATCATGCTCGCTGAGCTCTATGGCCTACCTGGCGAGCCTGCCTGATAACTCAGGCTTATGTAGGATGCTTCCTGGGGGAAGGTTGTCACCATTTTTATGGGGTGGCATTGAAACTAGGGCTTGAGCTTCCGTGAAGCTACGACCAGTGCCAGGGCTAATTTTTCAAGATGTGGATATCGTGTTTTGGCTTCCACTAGGGTCTTGCTAATATAATAAATAGGGGATTGCATACCTTTAGTCTCGTAGACCAATACTACACTGATGGCGACCTTTGATACAACCAAGTATACCAGCAGGGGCTCGCCCGGATTTGCTTTGGCCAGTAGTGGAGGCGAAGAAAGGTACGCCTTCAGTTTTCTCAAGGCTTCGACACATTCTTCGTTCCATTGTAATCCATTGTCCTTTCTTAGTACATTGAAAAATTTATGGCATCTGTCAGAGGATCGTGAGATGAATCTAGCTAGGGCGGCTATTCGCCCCGTCAGCTTTTGCACCTATTTTTTGCTATTCAGCATCTCGGGTATCGCGTCTATCGCCTTTATTTGGTCTGGGTTAACTTCGATACCACGTTGTGATATGAGGAATCCTAAGAACTTTCCTGAGGCTACACCGAAGGCACATTTCTTGGGGTTCAGCTTCATCCCGTACCTTCTCAATATTCCGAAGGCTTCTTTCAGGTGGTCGATGTGATCCTCTTTTCTCGCTGACTTCACCACCATATCGTCGATATAGACTTCCATGGTCTTACCAAGCTGCCCTTTGAACATCTTGGTGACCAATCTCTGGTATGTAGCCCCCGCATTTTTGAGCCCGAAGGGCATCACTTTGTAGCAGTAAGTCCCTTGGTAGGTGATGAAAGTCGTCTTCTCCTGATCTTCTTCGGCCATCATGATTTGATTGTAACCGGAATAAGCGTCTAGGAAACTCAACAGTTCATGTCCCGCGGTGGCGTCGATAAATTGGTCGATGTGAGGTAGTGGGAATGAATCATTCGGGCATGCTTTGTTTAGATCGGTGAAATCTACGCACATTCTCCACTTCCCGTTTTTCTTTTTAACCATGACGACATTGGCAACCCACTGGGGGTACTTTGATTCCCTGATGGAGCCGTTGGCAAGTAGTTTGTCCACTTCCTCGCTGATTGTTTCAATGATTGCTGCATTAAATTTCCTTCTCATTTGTCGTACGGGCAGATGCAATGAGTCGACGTTCAGCTTGTGGGTGGCGATATCTCGCGGAATACCTGGCATATCTGAATGGGAGAAACCAAATAGATCTACATGGTTAGTTAGGAATTCATGATACTTACTTGGGTCGGTGAGGCCGTGGCCGATGTAGGATTTCTTTGCTATGTTGGTATAGTCTAATTGGACTGTTCGAGGTCTTCGACTGTCGCTTTACACGCTTCTACGATGTCGTGATCTTTGGTGGCGTCTGTTGTTGGGTCGATTTTGGTTCCCGACATGGCTAATTGCTATGCCTCCGCACTTGCCCCTCTTATTTGTTGGGTGTGGGCGCAGTCTTGGGTTATTTTGTAGCAATCCTGCGCGGTGCATGGCTCTCCCCTAATGCTGAATATTCCCCATGGGGTAGGGAATTTGACCACCAGGTAAAGGCTTGACGGAACAGCTCGCATGGCGTGTATCCATGGGCGTCCTATGATGACGTTGTATGCCGTTTCTTGGTTCATCACATGGAAAGTCGTTTCCAGTGTGACTCCTCCTGCTAAGACGGGCAGGGTTATTTCTCCGGATGTCCGTTCCAATGCATTGTTAAAACCGGTTATGTTATGCAGCGCGGTATTACCCTATCCTCGAGTCCCATTTGTACAAGGACCCTTGGGTGGATAATACATGCGCCACTTCCATCGTCGATCATGACTCTTTTGACATCCGTATCAACGATGCGTAAAGTAATGACTAAAGCATCATAGTGAGGGAAAGACAAACCATCGTCATCAGACTTATCGAAGGCGATACTACCTTCGAAGTCGTCATACCATTCGTGGGAGATGGTTCGCTTCAGTCTGTGTGTATTGACGAACTTGAGTGGTTGATCGTTGAGTCGTTGCCGCCACCGACGATCATGTTTATCATATGTGTTAGGGAAGACAACTTTGGCATCCCACGAAGTTGTTCCCGTCCGCGCGCAAAGTTAATTTTTCCTTTGTCGCTGAGTAGCTCCTTCAGGTATCCCTGGTTCAGCATCCTGACTACTTTTTGCCGTAGGCCTATGCAGTGTTCGGTTTTGTGTCCCCGTTCCTGATGGAACTCGCATAAGATGTTTGATTTCTTTGTGGCGGGGTCTGATTTCATCTTCTACGGCCATTGCACCTTGGTGCCCAACTTCTCCACTGCGTACACTATTTCTGAAAGAGACACGCAAAAGTTATGTGCGGATAATTAGGGGGCGTACCTCTTTCGTTTCTGACTGGGGTGACGTGTCGCTGTAAGCGTCCGTATGTCTGGGTGGTAGATGGGAGGATCTGGTGTATGGGTGATGTCGGTCTTTGTTGCAATGCGGGAGTTGTTCTCGACGTCCCTCGTTGCGCCGATCTCTCCTTATTTCTGAGTGTATTGCTATTAGCCATTGAGTCGGCCCATTGAGATCATCTTTGTCCGCTCGTACCTCGGTACAGTAGGCATTGTGGATTTCCTTCCATGTGGTAGGGGGATATTTCATGAGGCGGCTTAACAACTTCTTGGTTACCGTCAAGCCGTCCCTGCTTAACCCGTTCTGGAAAGCGGTGATTGCCATTCCTTCCGATACATTCGGCAGACTCATCCTCACCCTGTTAAACCTGGTAGGAAGTCCCTGAGCCTTTCACCTGTGGTCTGTCTGATGGCGAAGATGTCGTTGACCCTTGCTTCCGCTTTCTTCGCATCCGCATGGGCGGTGACGAACTTATCCGCCATCTCCTCGAACGTTGATATTTCCGTAACTGGCAACTGAGAATACCATGTCAAGGCCCCTCTTGTCAATGTCTCTCCAAACTTCTTCAGCAGCACCGATGGTACCTGCTCTTTCGATAGGTCGTTGCCCTACACAACAATGACGTAGTGGATTAGATGATCCTCGAGATATGTGGTTCTGTCGTACACCTTCAAGTAGGAAGGCATCTTGAAGGCTTTTGGGATAGATTAAGGGGCAGCTTCTTCAGTGTATGGCTGCTCTACGAACCTTCCCACGTCACGCTTTGGTAGCAACTTGGGGGCTCCGGGGATTTTGTCGACCCTTTCCTGGTGTTCCTTCATCTGGTCGCGGAGTGTTTTGTTTTCGTTTTCCATTTCTTCCATCTTCCTTAGGATGGCAGTTAGCGTACCATCGCCGGTCCGTGCCTCGATGGGTTGGTTATTTATTCTTGTATCCTCATGTTCGCCCATGGCAGCGGTGATGCTTACCGTTGGAACAGATCTGATGTTGCCTTGTGGTGGTTTCTCAACCAAGCCACTTAGGGTGCTTGTTAGCCATTCTTCTAGTAGCTTTTTGACTACCGAGGGTGCTTCCTTAACAGCAGACGTGGAAGCTCCTTTTTCGTGCAAGATCGTTAGATCTTCGGATGGGGAAGATGAGATCTCTGCACCTGGTGCAGTGTTGGGGGTTGAATTAATAATGATATCGTTACTGGCCTCGTTGAGAGGACCAAAAAGGTTGGCTGTGACACCCATTATAGCTTTCGATCTGGTGTTGTTTTCAGCCATCTTTTATTTTCGTGTGATGTAGAGAAAGGTAGTTGGTTGATCTCTAGGTGGATACTATGATTTTGATTCTCGAAATCCCCGCAGACGGCGCCAAATTGTTTGGCTCAAAAGTTAAACGATACTTTGTAAGCTAAAATAATAAAAAAAATATGAAAGGGTAAATCATAATCAAATATAATAAGCTTAGGGATGTAAGAACAATGTAGTTACGACAAATCTAAGATTGCAAGATGATGAATTTGAGAACAGTTGTTTGTCAGAAGTAAGAGATAGAGAGAGAATAAGGGAGAATAAGAGAGAGTTGAGAGAGTTGTATTATTGGATAATAACACTGATGCCTTTTACAATGGGAATGTCCCCTTTATATAAGGAGGGGTCTTCCTTAAAATAGTAATAAAAGTATTGAACATGGTTGACGTCCTTCTAGCGAGGACGTCCAGTTCTAAATGGCGTCGCCTTCGCCCTCACGTCCGAACCGTGCCCTTATTATAATAGGTATACGGTTACAAGGCGTACCCTTTGGCGTAGAGACGTATATGGTCAAATTTGATCCCATACAAATATAAACACCCGATAAGTACATAGTTATTTTTTTCAATGCTCGAGCTAGTGCCCTTTTTCTGCGTTGGGTTTTTGACATAATTCATCATTTACACTTTAAGTTGGAATTGATGAAAAGATTCATTACTAGAAAACTGTCTAAAATTGTCCAGAAATACTGATCGAAATCGGTTGGAAAGCTATAAAAAAAACCGATCAATTTTTGACTAATTTTAATCCGTCAAAATTAGACTGATCGGTAATAAATAGTGACTGTCGGTCAATTAAATTTCACAAATGACCCAAAAAGAAAAAATTTGCCCAAAAAAACAACCGAAATTAGCCGGTATTTTTAATATGCAATTAAAAAATACACTATCTGGGAATCGAACCAAAGTCTGTACTGTGGCAGGATACTATTCTACAACTAGACCATTAGTACATTTTGGTTTAAGACTTTATTTTATTTTATTTGTACTCTCTAATTGCATTTTCGCGTGAAATAACCGAGAGAAGTCGGTCGGTTTTTAAAATAACTGACTGAAATAACCAATCGATTTCAGTCGGTTTTTTAAAATGACTGACTTAAATAACCGATTAGGGTATTGATCTTTACTAGTTATCGACGTTTAAGTCGTGAAAATATTTAATTGATGAAAAAATGCTAAGAAACTAATGGATTATAGTTATCTAACTAATTTTATCAAAGAAAATTATTATTTTTTGTCTGAAAATATATGTCACGTGAGAAGATAAAAGTTTTCATTAGGAAGACCATTTTTTAATTAAGATTCATGGGGTTCTTGACTCAATTAAGTCTTGTTTTACGTTAACTGAGCTTGATAGAGGAAAACCATTTTGATTAAGCAATTTCTCTTGTAAAAAGAATCTTGATAGAGTTTTTTTAAATGATTCTTTCCTCTCCTTTTTTTTTCCAGAAAGTAATGTCTTTTATATTTTATTCTGATCACATGATGACACTATAGTTGACATAGGAGTTCTTGAAGCTGAACTACAAATATTAATGAATAGCAAATGCAAATGCACAAAAAAAAAAAAAAGTATTGGTGAATTCGTAGTACGTTGATATTGAGACACTTAAGTGTACGAATTCGGATTAATTGTGCCTTAAAACGGGTATTTGATACTGAATGAGAAAACAAATAACAACAATAATATACCTAATGTAATCCCACATTGTGGGATCCGAAAGGGTAGTGCGTAATCCCCCTTTGTGGAGAGAGAGGTTGTTTCTCGTAGATTCTCGGCTCAAGAAAAACATAAGCACAACAGTAATTATAAAAAAAATACTATAGCGTAGAAGCCATGAAAAAGAAGCAATAACAAACAATTAGATAATAAGATGACTGAAATGAAAGAAACAACAAATAATAATAAAAATCTAAGGATAAGACGATACGATAATATGTACTAATACTACTAGTATGAAAAAGAAGAATACTTTAATTCTCGACTTCCATATTCTCCTATCAAATGTCATATCCTCGATGACCAAAAAAGAAAAATAAGTGCAAACAAATCCAAAATAGAGATCAATGCTTTTCAGAAAAAAAGAATGCAAGACCTCACTCCAAGGGACTAATGGTCACAAGTAATAAATAACGAGTTAATACCCTCAAATCCACCTAAACTATACTATTTTTATCAGTTTCCCACCTAAACTATCGAGTGTCCCCGAAAATCCCCTGAACTATATCACCCTTCATATAAAAAACCCTTCGTCGCTTATGTGGCATTTCGTTTGCAATCACTTCCTCAAAAAGCGCGTGAAGCTTGAAAATTAGAAGATTTGGAGCCCACCTAACAGCATGAATAACGACTAATTAGCCAATTTTTTTAAAAAAACTTATATTTTATCCCTTTTTCTTTAAATTACATCATCTTCTCCATTATTTCACCTTTCTTCTCCATTTCTTCACCATTTCTTCACCCTTTTGATCTCTTTTAATCTTAATCCATTTGAAATTCTCTCTCTGTTTATTGAGTTTATATCTTATCTTACGCATTTTATCCGGCCTTCATTGTTAACCAAATTAATTTGAAAGAAGAACACCCATTGTAGAAGAGTCATGAGGTTTAATGTATTTTGTGGTTGTGGACAGCCTGCTTCTTTCAGAACATCAACGGCAAATGCTAACCCAGGAAGACCTTTTTTTGGATGCAAGTACTATGGGGTAATCATATTTCAAATCATCATATTTTATGTGATATAATATGGCCAATGTAAGGTGATAATTCTTGGGTTACAGAAGGATAAAATGGAACTCGAGGCCGAATTGAAGAAGAAGAAGAAAATGTTGAAAATGCTACTTATTATTAGTATATGTTTCAATGTGTATTTTTTGGTTATTCAAATGTTAGGGTAAATGATTTCTTATTGAGTTTATGATGTAAAAAGTAAATCCGTCATATTCTTTTTTAGAGTTAATACCCTCAAACCCACCTAAACTATACCATTTTTGCCAATTTCCTACCTAAACTATCGAGTGTCCCCGAAAACCCCCTGAACTATATCCCCCTTCGTATAAAAACCCCCCGTCACTTATGTGAATTTTAGTATTAATTAAATTAGTTACCCACGTGGCATGCCACATGGCATATTTTATAATTTAATTAGGGCGTGTATCACACGCACTACAACTAATGCGAAGTGGTTTTTTTTTATACGAAGGGTGATATAGTTCAGGGGGTTTCTGGGGACACTCAATAGTTTAGGTAGTAAACTGACAAAAATAATATAGTTTAGACGGGTTTAAGGATATTAACTCATAAATAACCTGTCCAAAAATATGTAAGTACTTTGAAATTGAACAAGAATCCTAAAGATGTCAAGAGCCAAACATGATTTGATGTAACAAGCATTTATTTCAAATGCATTAATGAAAAACAGGTGAGTGGATTTCAGTTGGAAAAATAACAATAAGGTTTAATTGTGACAAAGAGTATTACAGTATTATGAAAATGACTTGAGATGACTTTGGCTATAGACCATTGATACTGTGACTCAACTAGGTGATAGTGTGGTATCAAGTGCTGAAGTACATTGAAACATTTATATATCAAAATTGGCCTCTACCTAGTTTCTATACACATAAATTAGGGTCCATAAATTAGTGGTGTATGATGTTAGTATGATATTATTCGTCCGGCAATGATCGTCATGTTTTTATTGACCGTTTCGAAGTAAAGGAAGTTTATCTTGACATCTTGTCTTGCTTGTTGAGAGAGAGAAAGCTTCTGGACCATTTTTCTCAGCTAGATAGCGAGCGATCACTCATCAATGAACACTAAGTGGAAGTAGGATGGAAAGACGATGTCCTAACCACCGAACAAGAACGGGACCAACTTTTTAAAGATGTCAAGATAAGAATAATATACTCGTCGATCATATTAAAAATTTTAGGAATGAAGAATTAAGGTGTTGCTCATTGATAGAATATTCACATTATATTTCTTACTATAAAATATAAATACAGTCAGACCTCTCTATAAATATCTATATATAATAACTATTCACTATAAAAGTTATATTTTTTTCGGAACCAATTTTTTATATTATGTTATGGTATATATATATTCTCTAAAACAACACTTTACTATAACTACCAAAAAATATCGGAACAAACGAGACTGTTATAATGAGGTTTGACTGTACAAGAATTTGGCTCTCATCATGCCAATATACTCCCTTTTTCTTATAAGTATCTTCCAACCTCAAAGAAATCAGTAAAAACAATATTTTTAGGCAGGAAATTTCTCTTGGATTTATTAAAAACTTTTTTTTTCTCCATAACAATAAATCCTAGGAAATTTATCCACTTCTGCAGCCTATTGATTCCAATAACTCTTAACAGGCTGTTAAAGGTATGTATTGGGCCCTACATGTCTGGGCCTGCTTATTCCACATACCAAGATAAGCAAATAAATGGTCCAGTCCACTAGCAATAATGGTATAAAGTTGGTGGATTTATAGAACCAAAAGGTATTTATATTTGTAAATTGGTCCTCCCAAGAAAGACCATGCAGCATTTTAGTGGCTTCTTTGAATTGGAAAACAAGTTATAAATTTTTAATATTTAATCATTCGGTATTCGAAATTTATATTTTGAAAGATGTAAAATAGGTAGTAATACCGAAAAAATAGGATTGTAAATGGGGCGGGGTAGGTGGGTGGAACAGGGCAAGTCTTGACCCGCTAAAATTTTGACCCGCTCCATTTAGCCTTTTGTCAAAATTTTAACTTGCCTCGTTGAGATTCCTTTTTATATTTTTCTCGTTATATTTTATTTTGCAATATGATTTTAATTTCTTTTACCTTTTCAACTTTCTATTGAAACATTTAAAATTGACACGTCAATAAGAATTGTTTATGCATATTGATTTAATAAAATATAAATTTTATCAATGCTATATAATTTAGGAAAGACCAAATTCCACTAACACTGTGGTGCACTTTGATAATTAAATGATTAATCAAAATGGCAGGTTAATGTTCTATACAATTGTCAGCCAAAATAATCACCTAAAACGAAATTATTCAGCTGCATCTACTATATCTTAATTGTGGTTTACTTTGATAATTAAGTGATTAATCAGTAAAAAATTAACAGCATTAATCACAATCGTTAAAGAAACTTTTTTTTAAAGCAAAATCAAGCTATATAGAATCTGGTGATGTGTGCTCGTAGAAGAAACCTTTAGGGATGGTTTTGGAAGTCGGATTTAGAGCCCGTTTGGATTGGCTTAAAAAAAGGTAGCTTTTAAGTAAAGTGCTTGAGCTAGTTTTATAAATAAGTAGTTACGTGTTTGGATAAAAGTACAGGAGCAGAAAAAAAGCTATTGAAGTATTTGGTAAACAAGTGTTAGTAAGCATTTTTTCTATTAAAATTACTGAAATACCTTTAAAGTTGTTAAACTTATAAAGAAGCTTATTGCTATAAAATTTTATTTTAAATAATATAAATATAAAATAATTAATATTTTAATTCACTTTTAGTTTAAAAAACTAAAAGTAGTATGAAGAAAGCAAACGAAAACTAACCCAATTTCGGTACGAGGAAATCAAACGAAAACAATAATTAATATTTCAAAGAAAATTAGTAAAAAACAAGAAATAGAAAGCAAACAAACGTTATCATCCGGAGAAATATGGAAAGAAAAGAGTAAAATGAAGAAAGTAGATGCTGCAATTTCGGGGGGAAGAAGACAACATCAATTTCAAGTTTGGTACTGAGGGGTAATTTTGAGATTAAGAAAAATTATAAGGGATAAGAATGTAATATCTTTGGTCAAAGCTATATGACTTTTAAGCCAATTTAAAAAAAGCTAGATTTACCCAACTTGTTGATTTTGGTTTTTTTAAGCAGATTTTAGCTTTTTTAAAAAGCTATTTTTCTAGTTGTCAAACACTTCAAAAGTAAAAAAAGGACTTAAAAGCTGATTTGCCCAGCTTTTAAGCCCATCCAAACAGGCTTTTAAAATAAGAGCATAGGAAAAAGAATAAAAATACACGGTCATCTCATTTTTATCCAACCCAAATACTAACCCAAATCTTGCCCTGCCCTATTAGGAGTTTGCCCTGCCCGCCCCGTCTCAATTATCATCCCTACGGAAAAAGTAAAAATTGCACGGGGCATCCTATTTGGGCGCCCCTTTTTAACCTGTAGCTGTTTTGTCTTTCTGTTTGCACCCGTACCCACTTTTTAAAAAATTTTAGCTTCCCTTTCTCTTCCCCTTCTCCTCCTCCTCCTCCTCTTCTTCTTCTTCTTCTTCTTCTTCTTCTTCTTCTTCTTCTTCTTCTTCTTCTTCTTCTTCTTCTTTTATTGGTGCTGCTAAAACAACTGTACAATTGAATTTCAAATCTTCCATTGTTTCATTAATGATTTAATCTGGAGGTCACTGCTTAGTCCCCTACGACACATTGTTTTTTATACTAAAAGGCAATGACACTAATATTAACTAGTAGCAATTATAAAAAGTCAGGATGTTGAACATCTTGTCATAGTTCACAGAAGATTTAATATAAGTCAGGATTTTTGACTGAGGGCGACTCAATTAATGATACTGTTAGCATTTGTGGAAAAAATTGTACAGTCCTATGGCTGAAGTTTTCTAGTTACAACATAGAGCTGAAGTTTCCTAGTTACAAAATAGAAACTTCAGCTCTAGATCTGAAGTTTTTATTTTATAACTGGCAAACATCAGCTCTAGAGCTGAAGTTTTCCAGTTACAAAGACAAAAACTTTAGCTCTAGAGCTGAAGTTTGTCAGTACAAAATAAAAACTTCAGCTCTCTTTTATAACTGGCAAACTTCAGCTCTAAAGCTGAAGTTTTCCGGTTACTAAACAAAAACTTATAAAATAATTCGCGAGTTACAAAACAAAAACTTCAGCTCTAGAGCTGAACTTCAGGCCCGGCTACTAAAATGCTGAAGTTTTGTATGATTGTCTTTGCTACTTCAGAAGTTATGCGAAAAAACGAGTACGCTTGCAAAAAAATTTGCAAAGCGAGCATGGGTTAAAATGTAGCACAAAAAGCGGGTATAGATACAAATACCCCACAGAAAAACCCTCATATTTGTTGTGGTTGAGAACCAATTTTTTCTTAGATCAGGCTTGACTTCATATCTTTCTCATTTTATCACCAATCGTGACTGCCCTGAAATTTTCAGTCAATTTTATTAAACGAAAATATCCCAACAAAAAATCACTAAAGGCCCATTTGGCCATAATTTTTTATTTTTTTATTTTTTTCGAAATCAGTATTTAGCTATAAATTTTTTAATTTTCACTTGGAGATGAATTTTGAAATTTTTCGGAAATTTGAAAACATCAAAATGCTGTTTTTCAAAATTTTAATTCAGTTCACTCACAAAATTCAAAAACAACCTAAAATTGTATTTATGTCCAAACACAACTTTAATTTTCAAATACCATTTTTACTTAGAAATTTTTTTTACACTTTTTTTCCGGAATTTTACAAGTCTTATGTCCAAACGCCCACTTCCAAAATATCATAGAATATCAATTTGGCCAAACTGGTGAAAGTTGGTTTGCCGGGAACACATCCAAGCAAATTTTAATTTTTTTTTAAAATGGAAAAATGATTATTCAACTGTAGTCGCCTCTACCTTCAGCGACTTAACTAAACCCTTTTTTTTACATGTGTTCTTGGTTCATTTGTTATCTTGAGTATATTCTCCTTAATCCTAGACAAACGTTCTGCTGATGATCCACAGTTTATAGCATGTTAGCAATAAATTGCAGAAATGGTCCAAAAATAAGTTTTTCATTTTATATTCAAGATGAGCAAGAATCTTATTGTGGATACCCAGGATCTGGACTGAATTGTAGTGAAAAAACTTTCCTGTTGTACATATTGCTGAAGATTAGTGTATAGTTGGAGATATTTCATGTCAAGATCATACTTCTCAGCTGAAAAATTCAGTCTTTAATAGTAATACAAGCATTGTGTTTCTAAGATCTAGTAATAGAATTGACCTAGTCTTTATTGTTGATATGGGAAGCCCGGTGCACTAAGCTCCCGCTATACACGGGGTCCGGGGAAGGCCTGGACCACAAGGGTCTATCGTAGGCATCCTTACAGTACATTTCTGCAAGAGGTTATTCCCACGACTCGAACTTGTGATGGTAATAAATTTACCAGTTATCCCAAGACTCCTATTCTAATTGTTGATATGCAAGCTATTATTTTTATAGTCTCATTTTTTTTCCTCATGTTCCGCTGTTTTATGTCGAGCAATCTCAATCAAGCACCATAATTTTTTGAACCTATACAATGGTCTAGACGAATGACCTTGGCTTAACAAGTAAAGTTATTGTCATGTGACTAGGAAGTCACGGGTTCAAGCTGAGGAAACAGTCTCTTGCAGAAATGCAGGGTAAGACTGCGCACAATAGACCTGTCACGACCCCAGTTCGTCCTCCGTGAACATGTCGTGATGGCACCTAGTCCCTATAACTAGGTAAGTCTAATGATGCGGAAAACAACATAACTTGCGGAATAATTAATTAAACTGAACAACTAAAAGAAAAACTGTATATAAATGCTGCTCGGCATATAAAACTCAATAATGCGGAAGTCTATAATATCACCCCCAAAACCTGAAAACCCACGAATCACAAGCTTAAGACAAGAAATACTACATTGCTCTAACTCCGGAATTTGTCTATCAAGATCAGAAGGTACAGAAGGGCTAAAATACTAAAAGTAGGAATGAAAAGGGACTCCTCGGCCTGCGGACACGGCAGGTATACCTCGAAGTCTCTAAATAGTCGTCTCCCTCTAGGATGATAGGCCTGAGAAGAAGTATCTGGATCTGCACATGAAAAACATGAACAGAAGAGGCATGAGTACACTACAACGGTACTCAGTAAGTGTCAAACCTAACCTCGGTTGGGTAGTGACGAGGAAGGTTAGGGCCCTACTGAGGTTAAACAATATAATATGAATTAACAGTATGAAAACAGGCAGTAATAATGAATACAACAGTGAAATAAGACAGGTTAAACAAGGCAATAACAAATACACAAAGAACGGAGTAAATACAGAATATGTACAACTCAATACCAATTGTAACAATGAGGATCTCCCAGGATAACGTCCTGTAGTCCTTTTCTCAACTGTCAATCGGAACTCTCGGGATACCGTCTTGTAGTCCATCATATGTGCATATCTGAAGGATCTCCCGGGATACCGTCTCGTAGTCCATCATATGTGTATATCCGAAGGATCTCCCGGAATATCGTCCCATAGTCCATCATATGTGTATATCTGAAGGATCTCCCAGGATATCATCCCGTAGTCCATCATATTTGTATATCCGAAGGATCTCCCTGGATACCGTCCCGTAGTCCAGCTATCAATGTGCAGGGGGATATATCGGGAATCGAACCCGCAGTCCCAAAGTAAATATGCAGGGGGATCTATCGGGAATCTAACCCACAGTCCCAAAGTAAATTTGCAAGGGGATCTGTAGACGTGTGATTTTTGACCTTCCCCAAGATTTTTTATATTTTTAGCGTAAAATATTTAGTTTAGGCCTAATATAGCTATCTCAGCTAATTTTGACTCTTTCACTTTATTTTCATTACCAAAAAAAATGCAAAAAAAAAAATATATAAATTTTAGTTTATGTATTTCTCATAAACTTGAAAAATACAAAAAAAATAGTACCTTATCTTTTATCTTTATATAATTTCGAAAATTATAAAAAATAGTTTCATTAATATTTTGTAGTCATTTTAATCTTTAAAAAATAGAAAAATAGTACTTTATATTTTTATCTTTATATAAAAACGAAAATTACAAAAATATAGTTTTGTTTTAATTGTCAGTGTTATTTTTTATAGTTATTTTGTTTACGTAGGATTAATTAAATAATATCGTATTTTTATTCTCGATTTCGGGCAAAAAATAATATTTGGGTTCAAACGACCCATTTGTAGGCTTAAAATTCGGGCCTAGCCCATAACAATACAAGCCTACTACACACGGGGGACATTTTTGGAACACAAGATGTCTTGGACTTAGACATTACACGCATGGGGGACAGAACTACACGGACCACTAGACCTCGATATTACACTACACGGATACACACTCTATAACACACACTTCATATATACACGGATAGGCGGCTTCATGTTATTCATTCTTGATGACCAAGGGAGACGAAATATGCATGCTACTGTTCTTCTTCCTCTCGATTTTTGAAGAGGACCAAACGACCAAAAAACCCTCATCTCCTTGGTCACAACTGAACAACAACGAAAGCTCTCCCTAACCCTAAACTCGTCGACCTCTGGCCAACGACCAAACACCCTCCAGTCCGTCCTCCATAGCTGCTGCTTCACCATCTCCAGCCCAGCCAGTCACGCCTCCACCTGCTGCTTTTCCGTCGACCACCCTGTTCGAACAACTAGCCACAGCCATCCCTCTACAGTCCAACCCCGTCGTTAACCACACCAACGACCCCTCGCCGGAAACCAGCAACTCTAAGACAAAAAAAAAACCAGCCTGCTGCTTCAAACCCAACCCGTCAAACTCCACCCAGCACAACAACCAGCTCCTCCATAGCCACGTCCAGCTCCACACCGCAGCAAACAGAACCAAACGACCCTCCATTGAATCCGGTCGCACGTTTGGTTAAATCTGGCGACCTTCATTCTTGTCTCAAAACAACCCGTCCTTGTCCTTATCAAACCTGTTCGAGGTTCGTTGCAGTCGAATCTTAGGTGTCGAGGTTCTATTTTTTGGATTTGCCGTTCGAGTTTGCCAGAGGTCGTTGTTCGAGGTTCCGTTCGAGGTTCGTCTACGGTTCGTCGCGTTTTGAGTATAACGCTGCCTTGCGGTTAGTTTTTTTTTTTCAGATTTCTTTGAGGCGTTACTTGGCATTTTCTCCTCATTTGCTTCAATAGATTTTTAGATGTTCTCTGCTCATATGTACTCATATGTACGTGGTTATTCATTATTATACAAAGTTGTCATGTTTGTGTAGTAGTAATATATTTGTCGTATTTTAAAGTTTATATTGTCATGTTAGTTCATCACTGATTGTTAATGTTATTGTTTGTTGTTAATTATGTATTTGTTTATCACTGATTGTTAGTTGCTTTGCCATTTATTGTTAGATTGTTAGATTATTAGAATACAGGGCATGCTCATTTTCTTTTATGGATAGTTTCAGTTTTTCTGCTTGTGTTCACTCGAATTAGTTATAGCCGAGCATGATTTCAACATAGTATTAGCTCGGGCTTTCGAGTTAGGTAGCAGGTGCAAATTAAAAGGTTTTCCCCCTTCTGTTTGGATCCGGACTTGAATTTGAAGCTCAAATTTTATACTATTAACTAATTAGGATTTTTATTTCATTAGAGACAAAAATAAATAGAAAATCGTAGTCATTTTAAGACATCCTTTTAAATAAAATATGAGACGAGCCTCGCTAAACAAAACACATAAGTTGCGGGGCCCTCAATAGATGTTAATAACTACTTAGATTTCGGGACGGACTGTTTAGTGAAATAACTCGTTAGACTCTTTAGGCGCGATTCTAATAACCTTACCTTCTTAAACTTGGGTGCACATTTGACCAAAATCCAAATCTCAACGGAGTCGAAATGTGTCGATAACCACGGGTACATTGATGTGACGCAGTTCGAGATACGTTTTCACAACGTTGCAATTCTTTGTTAAAATAATAATAATAATATTAAAAGCGGTTAAAGGTTAAAATTTGCACATAAGTTAAAACATGTTATAAATCAGATAAATAAGCCAAATATGACAGTTGAGCGATCGTGCTAGAACCACGGAACTCGGAAATACCTAACACTTACCGGGTTAACAGAATTCCTTATCCAGATTTCTGGTTCGCGGACTGTTAAATAGAGTCAAACCTTTCCTCGATTCGGCATTTAACCGGTGACTTGGGACACCATAAATCTCCTAAATGGCGAGTCTGAATCTCTTAATAAACGAATCCCGTTTCGATTGTCCTTTAATTGGAAAAACTCCCTTTACCACACCCTTCGCGGGGTGCGGTGGGCGCCAGGTGTGACAGCTCTGGCGACTCTGCTGGGGAATGAACCAGAACCACTCGTTCAGGGTTAGAAATTCGAGCTTGTGATAAATTGTTGTATTTTGGCTTTATTATTTGATATTTTCATATGATCTGTGCTTAATGTGCAAAATGATGCTTTTTACCGCTTTGATATTATTTGAACTATGCATATAAATTGTGCCGAAACCTTCTCTTCTTACCTTTGGGGATGTGCTTACTGGTTGAGACTCCCTATTTTGTTAGTGTCATACCTTGAAATAAGAAAAGGGCTCGGACAAGTTACAAAGCCGGACGATCTCGCGGGTCCCCGGTACATAGCCCCCTCCCCGACTCGAGTTGTCCGCTCGGGTACATTGTCTAGAACACATACCCAGGTTTTTAACCTAGAATAACTTGACTTCATGCCGGATCCCTAGTAGGAACGCTTATTTTTATCACGTTGCATTTGACTTAGGGGACTCAACATAGGGGTTGGGTCTGTCTAGGACAAGCGACCTGAAAATAATATACCATCTTGATGCATCCTATGTGCTACATGTTGCATTTATTCAAGGGTAAAAGAGTCATTTGGAGGACCAATAATAGTTAAGGACAAATGGCACGCCTGGTCATGCTGATCTCGTTAAATAAGAAGGCTGCACGATTTTTTTAGATAAGCATGATATTATTTTAATCAAAGACATGGGGAACAATTGTGGAATCCAAGAAGTCTTGGAATTCCCCCATGTCCCCATGCTTCATTTTTTGGGAAAAGCACATGGGGAGTATTTGTGGAATCCAAGAAGTCTTGAAATGTCCCCATGCTTCATTTTTGGGAAAAGCACATGGGGAACATTTGTGGAATCCAGGAAGTCTTGGAATTTCCCCATGTCTCCCATGCTTCATTTTTGGGAAAAGCACATGGGGAACATTTGTGGAATCCAAGAAGTTTTGGAATTCCCCCATGTCCCCCATGCTTCATTTTTGGGAAAAGCACATGGGGAATATTTGTGGAAACCAAGAAGTCCTGGAATTTCCTATGTCCCATATGCCACATTTTGAAAATAAAAAAAGAAGCATGAATATTCAAAAAGATTTTGTACTTTGTCATCATTTTCCATAAATCAGAAAATAAAATAAAAAGAGAAAAAGAAAATTCAAAAGATTTTGTATGTTTCATCCATTTTCAAGAAAAAAACAAAAAAATATATGTTTCTCTAAATTAGTTATTCTCGCCCGTATCCAATCGGGAAGAACTACGCTGGTTTGATTCTCACGAGATGTGAGATACATAGGCAACCATCATCGGATCCAACCTCCCCTTTTGTAAAAATAGCCAAAAAATATCAAATTTTAATTTTTTTTGTTATAAATAAGGCGGGGGATGTCGTTCTTGTCAAAAATAGCCGAATGTTCCCGAAAGGGACGCCGGAAGGCTGACTTTGTATAAACGGCCACCTTTGGTCATTTTTTACATTTTCGGTCGGTTGACCCACACAGCCTTAGAATCTTCGTCCCCGAGGCACTGAAAGGTCGTGTTTACAATATCGGGTTTTATTTTGAAAAATAAAAAAAAAGAGTCTTAAGTAAGTCGGGTAGTGCCGTTATTATAAAAAATAGTCGAATGTTCCCGAAAGAGTCGCCGGAAGGCTGACTTTGCATAAACAGCCACCTTGGTCATTTTAAGGTTTTTGACTGGTTACCCTACACAGCCTTAAAAACTTCATCCTCGAGGTGCTGAAAGGTCGTGTTTGCAAAATCAGGTCTTTCGTTTTAATTTGAAAAACAAGAAAAAAAAAGAGTTAGTTGGCAAGTGAATGACGTTGTGATTTTTGGGCAAAATAAGCCAAGCCAGCTTCGACAGTGTGTTGAACCGTTCTTGCCGAGATAACCTTAGAGTATCTTTCAGTTGTCGAAAGGCTGTTTTCGTAAAAGAATGGACAAGTTTGTAAAAGTGTCATAAAATAAATCCTCCCCGGCCTCAAAATTCATGTGAAATTGGGAAGGGCCATGTTTGCAAAAACAGCCATTTGGCTAAAATTGGCAGATAGGGGAGGAATTTGTCAGTTTGTTTTTCTTAGAGTAGGTGGGTTGTTTGATTTTCGGATCTATATTTTGTCTTTCCTTCAAAACATGTTAGTTTGGTCAGTTTTTAAATCCTTTTTAATCAAACTTTATTTATTATGAAAAGCTGAAAATTCCAAAAATGTTTTATTGTTGTTTGCCATTTACCTGCGCGAACTACGCACGGTCTGATTCATGCGGGGTCATGATACGTAGACAATCTCCATAAGATTCGACCACAACTATATATGTATATATATAAAAAATGAAAAAAGAGAGAAAAGAAGTAAGCAAAAATATTGATAATAATAAGGACTGACTGAGTCAATTCTAACATGTTTTGTTTTGAATTGTAAAGTAAGTTGAGGTGGTTGGTTTGTGGCAAACGGACAACGCAAGATCCCCGAAAGATGGTACAGGAGGAAATAACCCAAAGATTGAAAAGCTTAGAACAACGGTTGAAAAACAAGGGTTGGCAGGTCAAAAGAGTGTTGCTTTCAAAGATCTATGCCTGTTCCCCGATGTCCACTTGCCGCCTGGTTTCAAGATTTCCAAATTTGAAAAGTACGATGGACATGGACACCCCATAGTCCATTTAAAAAGGTATTGCAATCAACTAAGGAGTCTAGGAAGAAATGAAGAATTGCTAATAGCTTACTTTGGGGAAAGCCTTATGGGAGTAGCATCTGAATGGTTTTTGAATCAAGACGCATCTCGCTAGTACGTTTGGAATGACATGGCACATGCATTTGTCAAACAATTCCAATACAACATCGACATTGCCCCAGACCGCATTTTCCTTTCAAATCTGAAGAAGAAACCAAGTGAAAGTTTCAGGGAATATGCCCTTAAATGGAGAGAGCAAGCAGGCCGTGCTGAGCCACCCATGGATGACCACGAGTTAATCATTATCTTCCTTCAGGCTCAAGAGCCGGATTACTTTCAGAACATGATGTCCGCGGTTGGTCAATCCTTCTTAGATGTAATCAAAATGGGAGAAATGGTAGAGAACGGTCTTAAGACAGGCAGAACTATAAGTCAGAATGGCTCCCAAGCTTGTATTTTGATAAAAATCAAAATGGCTCCCAAGCTTGTATTTTGATAAAAATGGCTAACCATCGGATTTTAAAATGTTTATAACTGCCCAGGCCTGTTATGCATCGCAAATGCGGAAGTGAGCTCGCGTTCGAGAAGAAGAAACAAATGAAGTTGCCAAAAATACCATTCGCGATCGCAAGAAGAAGGATGCGAATGCCAAGGCCTAGGATCAGGAAACTATATGAACGCGACAAGCTAATGCGAACGCGATGAGTAAAATTAGGCTCAGCCCTCAGAGTCAGTTAAAGTTATGTGAATGCGAAGGACTGAACTCGATCACGATGAGGAAAACTGGTCCTCCTCCAGAATTACTCCATGCGAACGCATGGAGGAGGACGCGAACGCGTAAAAGAAGAAGGTCAGAACTACGCGAACGCGAAGAAGAATTTTTGGTCTGCAACAGCTAAAGGATTTCTGCAATTTCTCAAACTCCAAAATGCTCCGTTGAGCATCCGAAACACATCTGAGGCCCCCCGGGACCTCAACCAAACCTATGGACATATCCCATAACATCATTCAAACTTGTACCAATTCCTAAACCACCTAAAACAACGCCAAAACTCAAATTAAATCAAGGATTTGAGCCTAAGAACTTCAAATTTCATCAAAATACACTTTCGATAAAAAAAACTAACCAAAACACGTCCGAATGACCTAAAATTTTACACACACATCGAAAATGACATGACGGAGCTACTACAACTTCCAGAATTTTATTTTGACCCTCGGATAAAAAACTTACTATCGGACCGAAAACTTAAAAAATTCAAACTTCGGCATTTCAAGCCTATATTAACTACGGGCTTCCAAAATACATTCCGAACACGCTCCCAACCCCGAAATCACCTAACGGAGCTAAGGGAACCATCAAATTTCCATTTTGAGGTTGTCTTCACACTTTTCTGACTATGGGAAACTTTCCAATACTTAAGCTCTCATTTAGGGACTAAGTGTCCCAAAACTCTCTGAAACTCAAAACTGAACATCCCGACAATTCAATTTAGCAGAAATAGACTTGGGGAAAGTAGTTAATAGGGGATCGGGGCGTTAATTCTTAAGACGAACAGCCGGGTCGTCACAAGACCTTTGTGATACGGCCCTTCTCCGGACCCCCCATATAGTGGGAGCTTATTGCGTAGTGCACCGGGCTGCCTTTTTTATACAATGGTCCACACATCTTTAGAAGAACTCTAAATGTTATGGAAACAAAGGGTAGAAAAAAAGGCTTTTAGTATGATTTGGAGGTTTGTTTGTTGTATAGTTTGTTTGTTTGTTGCTCTTACTATGATTCATGTTTGAGGCTTTAATTTAGTATCATTGTATTGTTTTGTTCCTTGGTTTATTATTCCGTATTTATAAATAATAATTCTAGAAAATAAAACGTTAGCGTATAAACGTAAATATAAATGAGACAGTAATTAATTCGAGCCCACTGAATTCACAGTGTTTCTTTAAGGAATTTAATCCCCTCCTAGTACCCAAGGGTATGGATTATTTCCTCCCAGGATAGAACGAATTACACACTGGTGTAGCGGTACTTCAAACCCCAGTGTTTCAACGAATACAAAGTTTGGGAACAAATCACACTTACGGATGCTTTGTTTGTAGTTTAAAAATAATGCAGAACAAGGGAGGAGAACTCAGAAGTCGAATGGAAATTCTGAGATGAAGGAATGCAAAGTATAGCCAACGTTGAGTCTTAACTGAATAGGAGAGCTTTCAAGTGTTTTCAGTGTATCTTCTCCAACTGTTGCTGCTCATATTTATAGCAGTAGTTGAGTGACCCATCACCCTCCATGGTGGAGCATGCACTTGCTTGGTGGGAAGAGCACTTAGCCATGGTGGGAGGAGCACTTGGCCATGGTTGGAGGTGCACTAGGCGGCTTGTTGGTGCAACACAACACACGGATTGGAAAACATCCGTTACTAACACGGATAATATTACGTTAATATTTACTATTAACAAATAAATTTGGTCCAAAAAATTAATCAATCAATCGATCATTTGACCAAATCCAAATCCGAAGCCGAAGCTGTAGCCGTAGCCGAAGCCGAGCCGAGCGAGCGACGACGACGACGGCGCGAGACTTGCCTTCTTCCTAACTCTTTAAGAGCTACATGAAGTGCATTTGTATATAAACCCACCAAAATTCTTATCATCTACCAATGTGGGATACTGTCTTATTAAAAGAGAGAGGGAAACTTAAAACTTTACTCAAATATTTCATTTTCCCTCCATTTCCCATTCACTATCTTTTAATATCTTTCTATATTAAAAATCCTCAACAATCCCCCACATGAATGGGGAATGGCTATATCACGAAAGTATGCATGAAAAACTTGTGTGATTCGCAAGCAAGGATTAATTGCATCTGGATAAGTAGGTTTTTCTTTGAACTTTCCGTAGTGAACTTATGTTGGATATACTCGGTCAATCGGTAAATTTGATATCTTTGAACCGCCAAACTTTAGTGTATACCTAGACAACCATAAGTCACACAATCAACCCTTAATCGTCTTTGGTTCTCATTGTTGTGTTTGTTTCATCCATGAACACCGCCTAGTTTCATAAGTGCGTAGAGAACTGGCCTTGCAGAATTCTTCTTGAAGCGGCTAACACTTCACACTTACATAGGTGATTCCTAAACGTGTCATCCTGTAGATACACTATTTGATATACTACGTATCAAATTTAGAAATTATTAAAAAGCCTTAATGCTTTATCCTTGGTACTGAACATTGTCTCATCACGAGAATGGACAAAAAATTTTGTTGACAATGTTTAACCGTCATTAATGACTTTGTTTGATCTCCTTGCACCTAGATCTTGGGATCTCCAGTCTTCTAGGTAGAGTTACCGCCACAATGACTTGTTCTTGTCCATAGTCCCATTCCCCTCGATGATTTCTCAACTACCTCTCTAGTTAGGCCTTTTGTAAGTGGATCCGACACATTATCACTTGACTTTAGATAGTCAATCGTGATAATTCCTCTAGAAAGTAATTACCTAACGGTTTTATGTCTTCGTCATATATGACGAGATTTACCGTTATACATAACGTTCCCAGCCCTTCCAATTGCCGCTTGGCTATCGCAATGTATGCATGTTGGTGCCAATGTTTTGGGCCGAAATGGATTGTCTTCCAAGAAATTCCGGAGCCATTCAGCTTCTTCACCGGCTTTATCTAAGGCTATGAACTCAGCCTCCATTGTAGAGCGAGCAATACATGTTTGTTTGGATGACTTCCAGGATACCTCTCCTCCACCAATAGTGAATACATATCCACTTGTGGACTTTGAATCAGTTGAACCGGTGATCCAATTTGCATAACAATATCCTTCAATCACCGCAGGATATTTACTGTAGTGCAAATCAAAGTTTTGGGTATGTTCTAAATATCCCAAAACTCGTTTCATGGCCATCTAATGAGATTGACCTGGATTGCTCGTGTATCGACTCAGTTTATCAATAATGCGTTCATCATCTCCTTTAATGAACGATTCTTTCTTTCTGCAATCCTATTGGATTGGGGGTGTGTAAGTGGCCGTTGTTTGATGAATAATTTCATATTCTAAACATATTTGTTCAAAAGGAGATTCATATTTACCACCTCTATCACTTCTTATCATTTTGATTTTCTTGTTAAGTTGAGTTTCAACTTCATTTTTGTATTTCTTGAATGCGTCTATTGCTTCATCTTTACTATTAAGTAAGTAAACATAGCAATATCGAGTACTGTCATCAATAAAAGTTATGAAATACTTCTTTCCACCGCGAGATGGTATTGACTTCATGTCACAAAAATATTTGTGTGAATTAAGTCTAAAGGATTTGAATTCCTTTCAACCAACTTATAATGATGTTTAACATACTTAGATTCCACACATATTTGACATTTTGATTTTTCGCATTCAAACTTAGGCAATACTTCCAAGTTAATCATTTTCCGCAAGGTTTTATAATTGACATCACCCAAACGTTCATGCCATAAATTATTTGACTCAAGTAAGTAAGACGAAGCTGTAATGTTATTATTATTTTCAATAATCATTACATTCAGCTTGAAAAGGCCCTCGGTAAAGTAACCTTTTCCTACAAACATATCATTCTTACTTATTACAACCTTGTCGGACACAAAAGCGCACTTAAAACCGTGCTTAACAAGAAGTCCACGAGAGACTAAATTCTTCCTAATCTCAGGAACATGAAGGAAGTTGTTCAAAGTTACCACTTTGCTGGAAGTCATTTTCAGAAATATTTTTCCATATCCCTCAATATTGGCCGTTGTAGCATTTCCCATGGAAAGCGTCTCGTCGGGTCCAGCCGACGCATATGTAGAAAATGCTTCTCTCACAGCACAAACATGGCGGGCGGCTCCAGAATCAATCCATCATTCCTTAGGATTTCCCGCCAAGTTGTATTCAGAAAGCATGGCACACAAGTCATCAATATCATCATATTTTTCTACCATGTTTGCTTGACCCCTTTTCTTGTCTTTCTTCCGAGCACGACACTCCGTAGATTTGTGTCCGGTTTTCCCACAGTTGTAGCAGTTTCCATTGAACCACTTCTTGCTTGGGTTGTATTTCGGACCAGAAGTCTTTTTTCTCTTTTTGTTATCTTTAACAATATTTGCTCCCATTATTGCTGAATTTCCAAGGCCTCTCCTTTCAGCAGCTTTATTGTCCTCTTCGATTCTCAATCGAACAATGATATCTTCAAGGGATATCTCCTTTCGTTTGTGTTTCAAATAATTTTTGAAGTCTTTCCACAATGGAGGCAACTTCTCAATTATTGTTGCTACTTGGAATGCTTCATTGATGACAAGACCTTCAATGAAAATTTCGTTAGTAAAAATACTAAAATTTTTACTTTCAACATCAGTATTTATTTGAAACACGCCTTCAGCAAGTAGATCATAAATAATTACTTGCAATTTCTGGACTTGGGTAATAGCAAACTTGCTATCTACCATTTTGTAGTCCAAAAATTTTGCGGTGACGAATTTCTTCATCCCGGCATCTTCAGTTTTGTACTTTTTTTCAAGCACATTCCACAATTCTTTTGACGTTTCCACGCCACTGTATACATTATACAGATTATCATCCAGTCCGCTAAGAATATAATTCTTGCACAGAAAGTCAGAATGTTTCCACGCCTCAATCACGAGAAAGCTTTCATCTTCTGGAGTTTCATTGGGCGCATCGTGAACATCTTCCTTGATGAACTTCTGTAGACATAACGTAGTCAAGTAGAAGAACATCTTCTGCTGCCAGAGCTTGAAATCAATCCCGGAAAATTTTTCGGGTTTTTCTGCCGGTGCCAACGCTGGTGTTCGGCTTGTCGATGCATTGACAATCATCGTCGAAACATGGCTTGCCGATGCATTGACAGTCACCATCGGAACAACTTGGTTTTCGGTTTCATTATCCATTTTTCTAAAAAAATGACACAAACAAATGTTTAATAAACGTTTAAAACTGGAGTTAAAAAAATCACGTAGATTTTAATCTCCAACAAAACGCCACGAAGGCTTTACTCTCCAAAACGGGAGTACACAAAACCACAATGGTTTTAGTTTCCAGAATAATAAAAAGAACACAAATACAGAAATAAAAATTATTAAATTTTAAATTTCTTAAGCTTGTTATGTTCCTTGGTTTATTATCCTGTATTTGTAAATAATAATTCTTGAAAATAAAATGTTAGCGTATAAACGTAAATATAAATGAGACAGTAATTAATTCGAGCCCACTAAATTCACAGAATTTCCTTAAGGAATTTAATCCCCTCCTAGTACCCAAGGTTATAGATTATTTCATCCCAGGATAGAACGAATTACACACTGGTGTAGCGTTACTTCAAACCCCAGTGTTTCAGCGAACACAAAGTTCGGCAACAAATCACATTTACGGATGCTTTGTTTGTAGTTTAAAAATAATGCAGAACAAGGGAGGAGAACTCAGAAGTCGAATGGAAATTCTGAGAGGAATGAATGCAAAGTATAGTCAACGTTGAGTCTTAAGTGAATAGGAGAGCTTTCAAGTGTTTTCGGTGTATCTTTTCCAACAGCTTTGTAGTTTAAAAACGATGCAGAACAAGGGAAGAGAACTCAGAAGTCGAATGAAAATTCTGAGAGGAAGGAATGCAAAGTATAGCCAACGTTGAGTCTTAACTGAATAGGAGAGCTTTCAAGTGTTTTTGGCGTATCTTCTCCAACTGTTGCTGCTCATATTTATAGAAGTAGTTGAGAGACCCATCACCCTCCATGGTAGAGCATGAGGAGCACTTGGCCATGGTGGGAGGTGCACTAGGCGACTTGTTGGTGCAACACAACACACAGATTGGAATCAATCATTAGACCAAAGCTGAAGCTGAAGCCGAAGCCGAGCAAGCGACGACGACGGCGCGAGACTTACCTTCTTCCTAACTCTTTAAGAGTTATATGAAGTGCATTTGTATATAAACCCACTAAAATTCTTATCATTTACCAATGTGAGACAATGTCTTATTAAAAGAGAGGAAAACTTTTTACTCAAAAATTTCATTTTCATTCTATTTCCCATTCAACCTCTTTTTAATATCTTTCTATATTAAAAATCCTCAACATGTATTTTCATTTTGAATTTTGACTTTATAAAGTTTGTAGAATTCGATAGTCTAGCAAATGTAGAATGTTGGCCTCAAGATGAATTTAACCATTTAGTAGTAAAAATGTCAGTGAGTTTAGAAATATTTTAAACCAACCCAAACTTGTTTGGGACTAAAGACTAGTTGTTGTTGTTGTGGTTAGTCTAGAAATATTGTAATTTGATAGCCTTATATTGATTTGTTGAAATCTCATTAAAAAAAAAAAAGAAGAAGAAAAGATGAAGAAGATGATGATGATGAATAATTTGATAAAGAAAAGAAACGGGCAGGATGGTGTAGGGGTGGGGGTGGGGGTGGGGCTTTATTTAATATGATATGGGAGTTTGGTTTGGGTACTAGTGTGGAAAGATCACTTATCCTAAATGGGGGTCGGGGTCTAGGTTTGAGGTCGGGGATCGGGGTCGGGATCGAGGTTTGGGGTCAGGGTTCGAGGTTGGGATTCAGGGTCATGGTTCGTTGTTGATGACGGGGTTGGGGCAAGGTCGGAAAATATTTCCGTCATGCCAAACACGCCCTATATCTCTAAAGTAGACATTTGTATTAGGCCATCTCCAACCTTGCCCCCATTTTTTGTCCCCAAAATGAGGATTTCTTCATTTTGGGGACAACTTACTCCAACCATTCCCCATTTTTTACCTCAAATTTTTTTATATTCTTCTCTCTCTTCTATATTATATTATTATCTTTCATTTCAATTTTATTTTTTTACTTTCCATTAAACAAATTTCATCTTTTATTTTATTAATTTATAATTTTCATAATTAAAAAAAATCCATAAAATTTTAAATAATATAATTTGTAAGCAATTATTATAGATTAACTAATAATTCAAATAAAAGTGAAATCATTGCGATACAAGATTAATTAAATACATATTACATAACGATAAAATTCATTCGAAATACTAGATAAATATTCAATTTTTATTTAGTCAATACAATAATGATTTTGGTGTATCTCGAAACGACATAACTCCCTACTAAGTTATTATGTTGTTTACCGTAGTTTCAGTTTTTATGTATTTTAATTTAATGTATTTTCAATTATCATGNTGAAAATTAATTTGTCAAAATTATACACCAAAGTTAAGATATAATATTAATATTATAAAAATATTACATAAATATAACTAAGTGTATATAAAGAGATAAAATAAAAGATTAAATAATAAAATAATAATAAAATAATGATGAATAGTAATGGGTAGATGAATAGTGTACCCCATGTTTGAGGGAACACTATTCATCCCCATTTTGGGGACAAAAATGGGGGAGGGTTGGAGGACAATTTCTCTTAAAATTGCTCCCATTATGGGGGATGGGGGCAAGGTTGGAGATCCCTTACAATTTCAAGCTAAATACTTACTCCGTTTCAATTTACGTGAATATATTTCCTTTTTAGTCCGTGATAAAAAAAATGAACCATTTCATTATTTGGAAATAATTTACCTTTATGCAATTATTTATAGCCATACAAAATAAAAATATTTAATTTTAAGTCACAAAATCAAAAGTTATAAATTTTCTTAACATTCGTGCCCAGTCAAGTCAAATGGGTTCAATGAATTGAAACGGAGGGAGTAGTAATCACTAGTCCAAGAGTTCTCTGGTCAATACATGCAACTCTTTTGTTAAAAACTTGACCCGAGTTAAGTTTACTTTGCAAGATATGATGTAAATACGGGAGTAAAGTCTTCTGTCAGAGAGTTAAGTCTTCTTCAGAGCTAGTTGCAGAGATATGTATACCAAGTGAAGTCATCTTTTTACCAACAAGAACAAGAAGGGAACAGGGAAAAATCCAAGCCTCCTTCATATATTCTTATTTTCATTATCTACTTGTCTGGTTGTATATTTTCAGCTGCTCTAGATCACAAATGAACCAAGAAAACAGGTACATCTTGATAACATCATTAAACCTTTGTATATTCTCCTTAATCCTAGGTAAATGTTCTGCTGTTGATCCACACTTTGTAGCATGTCAGCCTGTAAATTGTAGAAATGGTCCAAAAATAAGCTTTCCATTTTACATTCAAGATGAGCAAGAAGCTTATTGTGGATACCCTGGATTTGGGTTAAATTGTAGTGAACAAGGCTTTCCAGTTCTTTACATAGCTGAAAATGAGTATATAGTTGAAGAGATTTCATATCAAGATCATACTTTTCAGCTGAAAAATTCAGTCTTTAATAGTACTACAAACAATGGTTGTGTTTCTGAGATCAAGAACATCTCACTAGATAACCGCACTTTTAAATTTGTCAATGAATCAAGAATTTATTTGTTGTCCAAGTGTAATGAGTCGATACCCGAGCTTCTTTTGAAGCACAAGATTGGGTTTGGTTGTGGTGAAGAAAATAGAAATGAGTGGGGTCTTGCTATGTTTGCTGAGGATGAAGGCTTTGAGTCTGCATTAGAAATGTGCAAAAATCATGTAATGGTACCGGTAGAAATGCTTGGAGATGAGGGAAGCAATCAAGTTCTTGACTATCAACTGCTATTGAGAAGGGGGTTTAGATTGAGCTGGTCATCCAGTGACTGCAGTGAGTGTGCAGAAAGTGGAGGACGTTGTGGATTTGATGAAAATCCCTATCAATTCAAATGTTTCTGCACCGACAGGCCTCATTCAGCGACTTGCAGAACTACCAGTAAGCCCCTCTCTTGTTAATTCCCAGTATAATTGTGCAGAACCTTATGCTATGGTTAGGCACTGCTCTTTAAGTTTTTTTCGTGACAAAAACTGTCGCTTGATCATCTTGGCATCAAGATACTTCTGAATTAAGCATTTGGATTATGCTGTGGAAGTGGATGATTAAAAATGTGTAAAAACCACAAAATTTGTGCAGCCAAGGAATTTCCCTTATAGGCTTATAGCTGATAATATCTTTCTCTGTTGAATCATGTCCTGTTCTGATTATTAATCTATGCATTTTGGGGTTTGACCACTTGTCCGGTTGATCGTGTGGTTTCACCAGCAGTATTTTGTTATGTATAGCAGGATTCCAATTGAAGACTTCTTTAATTCTTTTCTCAATCTAATAGGTTATGATGAACGAGAAGTCTTGAGAGATAAAGACTAATAGTAGAGAAGAGTTTGACAATGCCGAAGAGGAGCGTTGGCAGCTGCCTGGCTTTGTATTTAAATTAACAAGTTACAATAGAGATAACAACAAATATATACAAAACGTGTACAACTCTACTAGGTTGTTATGCATATCTAGAGTCCTACAACTTTGTAACATTATCACATCCTAACACCCTCCCTCAAGCTGAAGGGGAGGAACGAACACAAAGCTTGGTTAGGAGATCGTGGAACCTAGCAGACAGTAGAACTTTGGTAAACAAGTCAGCAAGTTGATGAGAAGTGGAAACATGAGAAACAAGCAAGTCTCCTAGGTTGACCTTTTCACGAACAAAATGATAATCCAGTGCTACATGCTTAGATCGAGAGTGGAAAACCAGGTTGTGCGCAAGATGAATAGCTCCAACATTATCACATTTAGCTATCACTGGTGAGCAAAGAGGAACATGAAGATCATGTAAGAGATACTGAAGCCAAGTAACTTCAGCAAATGCAACGGCAAGAGCTCGATATTCTGCCTCGGTGCTAGAGCGAGCCACTGTAGGTTGCTTCTTAGCTGACCAAGAAATAAGATTATCGCCAAGAAAAATACAAAAACCAGTAGTTGATCTGCGTGTCGCAAAGCAACCAGCCCAATCGGAATCGGAATACACTTTAAGAGAGAGAGTTATTTCTGGTAAGTTGCAAGCCCCAATCAGCAGTACTTCCAATGTATCGAAATATTCTTTTGACATGCATATGAACCTCCCTAGGATTATGAAGAAACTGAGAAGCAAGATTAACAGCAAATTGAATATCAGGCCGAGTAAATGATAAATACTGGAGAGATCCTACCATTTGACGATAAACTGATGGATCACTTAGGAGAGCCGAAGTAGAAGAGTGCCAATCAAGCTTGCTTTGCAGAGGAGTTAGAACTGGTTTGGATTTATCCAATCCAAATCGTTGAGGAATATCATTAACATATCGATGCTGGGATAAGAACAGACCAGAGGAATTTTTAACTGGCTTGACGCCGAGAAAATAACTTAAAGGACCCAAGTCTTTTCATAGAAAATTCATGTTGCGTGGCAGAGATGAAAGAATCAATTAACTGTTGAGAGGAACCAAAAATGGCTATGCCATCCACATATATAAGAAGAACAAGCGACTCGGATCCCAAATAGAGAACAAACATACAGTTATGTGACTGTGATTGCTTGAATCCAAGACCTGCCAAGAAAGAGGTAAGGCGATGAAACCAAGCTCTTGGAGACTGTTTAAGACCATATAAAGCGCGCCGAAGTTTACAAACATGATGTGGGTAATCGGCGTTCTCAAATCCTTTTGGCTGACGCATATATACAGTGTCTGTTAATTCTCCATGTAGAAAAGCGTTTGACACGTCCAGTTGGTGCATGATCCAATTACGTTGAAGAGCTAAAGCAAGAACCAATCGCACAGTACATAACTTGACCACAGGAGCAAATGTTTCAGAAAAAACAACCCCCGGCTGTTGAGAATAGCCTTGAGCGACTAGACGGGCTTTATAACGATCCACAGAGCCATCTGAACCATACTTTATATGGAAAACCCACTTGCTACCAATAATATTAGCATTAGAAGGAGGTGGAACTAAGGACCATGTGTTATTCTGAATAAGTGCATCAAATTCTTCACTCATAGCCTTAAGTCACTGAGGATCCTTGGCAGCTTGATTGTATGAGGTGGGTTCAGATAAGAGGGAGGAAGAGGTAGAAGCGGATAAAGATGGAAGGATACGAGGTTTAAGTTTGCCCGTCATCGCGCGGGTAACCATTGGATGAACATGAGGATGCGTAGATGTATTAATTTGGGATGGTTGGGAGGGTGAAGAATGTGTTGAAATATTATCGGATAAATCAAGAGATTGAGAGGGGGAGGTGGGGGTGGGGGTACTATGAGATGTATTAGATTTTGATGACAGAATATGAGAATTTTGAGGAACAGTACTTGGAGTTTCAGTAGCCAATGTGGGGGATAAATGTAAAGCATGTGGAGATAAGTTGGTTCGGATTAAATGAGTTGGAGCATCACCTGGAATATTGCTTGAAGTTGGGGTTGGACTTTTATCAAACAAACGGCTTGAAGCTGGTGAAGATAATGCCGAGATACACGGCATTTCAGATGGTTTCGGACTCAAGGAAACATGATTGTGTGGAATGGAGAGAGTATTATTCAAGGAAGGAAGTAGAGATTCACTAGGAGACTCGGATTTTTGAAGGAAAATTCTTCGGTGAAGTAGGGAACATTGTAGGATAAGGAAAAACATCTTCAACAAAATGTACATGCCTAGAGATTAAAACTCTATTATCAACAGGATCAAGACATTTAAATCCCTTGTGCCTATCAGAAGTCCCAAGAAACAAACAAGGTGTGGATCTTGGATGAAACTTAGATTTATTGTGTGCAACATATAGATCACAAAGACTCCCAAAAGTTGGAACGGATGAATAGTTAGGAACCCGACCAAACAGTAATTCATAAGGAGAAAGGAAACGTAACACTGGTAAAGGAGTAATGTTAATAAGAAAAGTGGCATATAAACATGCATCTGCCCAAAATTGAAAGGGCATGTTGGCTTGAAAAAGAAGGCAGCGTAGGACATTAGCAATGTGCCGATGTTTTCTTTCAGCTCGTCCATTTTGAGCAGAAGTGTAGGGACAAGAAAATCGATGAACAATTCCATGCTGCTTTAAGAAGAATGCAAGATTGTGATATTCTTTGCCACCATCAGATTGAAAGAAAGAAATGGATGCACCAAAGATATTCTTAATCATGGTATAAAATTCCTTGAATTTGTCATAGACCTCAGATTTTTCACGCAATAAATATATCCAAGAAAATTTTGTATGGTCGTCAAGGAATAAAACATAATATCGATACCCAGAATGTGAGGCCAGAGGTGCTTGCCATACATCAGAGTGTACTAAATAAAATGGAGCACTAGACTTATTATTAGACAACAGAAAAGAAAGTTTTGTTTGTTTTCCCAAATAGCAAACATTACATTTATTGGTGCTAACAGAGGAAGAACAACTAATTAATTTCCTATTTACTAAAGAAGCAAGAGATGGGCTGCCAGGATGTCCCAAGCGTTGGTGCCAAAGAGAAGCAGGTGAAACTGAAGCGGATAGGCCGACATTCGAAATAGTGGTTGAAGCAATAGAGAGTGGATAAAGAGCGCCAATATTGTCACAGTGGAGAAACGTCGTGTTGGTCTTCATGTCCTTTACAAAAAAACCAGAGTCCGTAAATTGGATGAGACAATCATTATCCCGACACAAACGTTGTATAGATAAAAGATTTTTGGCAAGTAATGGAACATATAAAACATTTTTTAAACGAAGAGGTTTTGAAATAGTAGGCAGAATAGAAGATCCAATAGAAGAGATAGGAAGAAGATGACCATTACCAACCATAACCTTAGAAGATCCAGTATATGGGGTAGACGAGGAGAGAACTGAAGGGTCATTCGTCATGTGCGCGGATGCGCCATAATCTGGGTACCAAATTGTAGGTTGCACCTCTTCCACGTTCATTGCAACAAAGGATTTGGGAATATTATTTGCAGCAAAAGAGTGGTTGAATCGATTTCTGCACTCCAAGGCAGTATGGTTGAAGCGAAAACAGATTTGACACTTGTCGGCTTAAAAGGTGGTCGTCCCAAAATACCACCAGCAGAGGAAGGAGGAAGACGAGAATGAAGTTGATAGCTAGACCAATTTGGAGAAAAGGATTGTTGATTAGAGTGATTTCAGAATCCTCTGCCCTTGCTATGATTTCCTTTAAAGTTCTTTCCTCGACCTCGTCCAAATGAGCCACCTTTTTCGGTACAAGCGTGTGAAGTAAATTGATCTTTAGTAGATGCAAGTAAGGCAGTTTGTGCACTATGATCTTCAGTTGGATTTGCATTAATGTGAGCCTCTTCTGTGAGTAGGAGAGGACGCAAAGAGATAAAGGATGGAAGAGTTCCTGTGGCATTTAATCCGGAAACGAAAGTGCGATAAGAGGGAGGCAACCCTTGTAGAGCTTGAGTGACTAGATCTCCGTCTGTGACAGGTTTTCCGATTGCACGCAAAGAGCAGGCAATTGAATGTAATTGTTGAAGATAATCTTCTATGGAAAGAGATCCTTTCCTGAAATTTTGGAATTTGGACTTAAGATGAATAGCAAAGGAAGATACTTGATCCAAGTACAATGAGGTTAAAGTATCCCACGCCTCTTTAGAAGTCTCACCGACATAGTTTAATAAGGTATGAAGTACCGAGGGTGATAATGTTGCATTAATCCGCATTAATCCAGCTTAATGCAATTGTATCACATTGAACCCATAGTTGATATTCCTCATGAGTTGATTCAGGACATGGAATAGATCCATCAATAAGAGAAAGAAGATTAGGACTTTTGAATAAAGTTGAAAGAACTTTCTTCCATGTGAGATAGTTAACATAAGTTAACTCTATTGGAACAAAACCTTTGATGTTTGAAATATTTGGAGGTGGAACTGGTAAACCAAGAGAAGAAACAAAGGTCGTTTTCATAGAGGAGGAAGCCGTGGTGTCGCCTCGCTCTGATACCATGATGAAAGAGAAGTCTTGTGAGATAAAGACTAATAGTAGAGAAGAGTTTGACAATGCCGAAGCTGAGCGTTGGCAGCTGCCTGGCTTTGTATTTTGAATTAACAATTTGCAATAGAGATAACAACAAATATATACAAAACGTGTACAACTCTACTAGGTTGTTATGCATATCTAGAGTCATACAACTTTATAACATTATCACATCCTAAAAGGTTACCTAATCTCCTTCTTTAGACTCAAGGTCCTCTAAAGGCATAAGGCCAAAGCGAAAACATAAAGGTGTGAATGAAATAAAAGTCGGTTTCTACTCTCCTAGTTACAGAAGTGCGTAACTATTTGTGAATGACAACTAGCAGAATCTAAGTTAAGATTGACATGATTAGACGCCTTGCCAAGTTTCACACATCTGTGTAGATCATAATCTTAATGTCATGAGTCATGAATGGAATCCTTTACTTTACTAGAAAGAAGCCTTACCGTATTTTCTTGGAAGATCACTCTTGAGCGTTATGAAGATGCTTTGTCATGCCTGTTTCTTGAATCATTGGTAGAAGATCAGAAAGTCTAATGTCAAGTGTGAGAGGGATTAAGAGTGAACTCGAGAACATTAATTTTGGGTATTTGGTCTATAACTTTTCTGAAGGGGAGCCTTGGCATAACTGCTAAAGTTGCTGCCATGTGACCAGGAGGTCAATGGTTCAAGCGGTGGAAATAGCCTCTTGCAGAAATGCAGGGTAAGACTGCGTACAATAGACCTTTGTGGTTTGGCCCTTCCTCGGACCCCGTGTATAGCGGGAGCTTAGTGCACCACACTGCCTAGTCTATAACTTTTCAATTTATGTATGTTATAGTCTATAACTTTTCTATTTCTGCATGTTACTTGTTGAAGTTTAAAGTTAAGGACTAATGGCCGGAGCCTCTTTTTCTGCTGTGTTCTTTATGTTTCATCTGCTATTTTCAACTTAGTTCAAGGAGCGAGTAAATCTTGTCGAAAAGAGTTCGATTGTGGAAGAATTGGAACCAAATTTTCCCACCTCTCTTCTCATGTTTTGTTTAGTGTCGACAAGAATATCACTTTGTTCATATGCACTAAATACAGTATGCAGATTGATGGTTATTTTCAAAGTTATGAGAACTACTCGATTTGTGATGGCTTAGCTTATACTATCATGTGAATGGAAGTGCATTGCTTTCAGTCTTATTGTGACTAATTAATCTATCATTTGTGTGTTCTTGCAGCAGCAGAAAAAGATTGGGGACTGATTCGAGGCATAGGTACATGTCTATAATCATTAACTTTTATCTGTATCTAGACTTGCACAAAATCTCTTTTTTGGTTTGCTCAAACTTAAAATTCTTTTTTATGTTAATGAAGGATTCTATAACGAGACAAGAGGGGTTGCTCTAATAGTAAGCAACCTCAACTTCCAACCAAAAGGTTGTGAGTTCGAGTCTCCCCAAAGAGCAAGGTGGGAAGTTCTTGGAGGGAAGGATGCCGGAGGTCTAGTTGGAAACAACCTCTCTATCCCAGGATAGGGGTAAGGTCTGCATACCCACTATCCTCCTCAGACCCCACTAAGTGGGATTATACTGGGTTGTTGTTGCTGTTGTTGTTGTTGAAGGATTGTATAACGATGTTCTAAACATGCTGCTAAATCAAAATAACAATCCTACCAAGATCTATTTGTGTTTAAAATTTGTTTAGACTAAACAAGTATGAATAAATACCTGTAAGAAATTTATCTTCTAATCTTTTGGACGAACTCTAGGAGAAAGCTCTTGTGAGAAGGTGTAGCTTCGATAGTACGAAGACTCTATATGCATATCTATACCGAGATTGATTCTAGCTATCAACACCTTGATCAACGGAATAAGAAAGAAACTTGGCGGAGTAGCCAAAAGTTTTCCTTTCCTGTTGGTGCCCGTTACTTTTCCTCAAAAGTGTGCATGTGTTTTTCTTTCTGCTAAAAGCTATTTTAGCGTTGTTGTAATAATCGCCAATAGGTTTATTACATGGGCATGACTTCACTTTTTCCCACATTTGCAGTTTTGTCGATGTTTTGCACTGGAATCTTGATTTTGCTCTTCTACTTCAGAAAAAAGATTTTCTGGCACAAATACTTCAGGTTTTGGGAATCTGAAGCTGAGGATCACCGAAATATTGAAGCCTTTCTGAAGAACTATGGATCATATGCTCCAAAGAGATACAACTATTCAGAGGTCAAAAGAATCACCAGACGCTTCAAAAACAAACTAGGTCAAGGAGGATTTGGCTCTGTATACAAAGGAACTTTTCCCGATGGAAGTCACGTGGCAGTGAAAGTGCTGAATGAACTAAAAGGAAATGGTGAAGAATTCATTAACGAGGTGTCAAGTATTAGCAAGACATCACATGTTAACGTCGTGAGCCTTGTGGGATTTTGTTTTGAGGGTCGTAAAAGAGCTCTCATTTATGAATTCATGTCAAATGGATCTCTTGAAAAGTTTATCTATGAGGAAAGATCTGACAATGTTCGTAAATTGGGTTGGCCAATATTGTACAAAACTGCACTAGGCATTGCTCGAGGATTGGAATACTTGCATCGTGGTTGTAACACTCGGATTTTGCATTTTGATATAAAGCCTCATAATATCCTACTTGATGATCATTTTTGTCCTAAGATCTCCGACTTTGGTCTTGCCAAACTTTGCATGAAAAAGGAGAGTGTTGTGTCAATGTTAGGTGCACGAGGGACTATCGGTTATATAGCTCCAGAAATAGTTTGCAGAAACTTGGGAGGTGTCTCTCACAAGTCTGACGTTTATAGCTACGGAATGATGGTCCTAGAGATGGTTGGAGGAAGGAAGAATGTTGATGTTGGAGTTGATCGCACAAGTGAAATCTACTTTCCACATTGGCTCTATCGACGAATTGAACTAGACGAAGAGCTTCAACTAATCGGGATAACGAACGAAGAGGAGAAAGAATGTGCAAGAAAGATGGTGATAATGAGTTTATGGTGCATACAAACTGATCCCTCGAATCGACCATCGATGAGCAAAGTTGTGGAAATGTTAGAAGGAAACCAAGACTACTCTTTGCAAATACCTCCTAAGCCTTACCTATACTTTTCCTCAGGATCAGAGGTAGACTCATCATTAGTAGCAGAACTGAGATAATCTTTGTTTGTTCTGTTATGGAATTTCAGCAAAAGCTGGTACTGTTTGTGTCTGTTTTTCTCCTTGGAAGAGGGTGGCAGGTTTGATATTAAACAATATACTTAGATGTTCTTGCCTAAAGTAATTTCAGAACTGTGCATAACTGGTAAAGTTGCTGACATGTGACACGCGTTCGAGCCGTGGAAACAACCTCTTGAATAGATGCAGGGTAAGACTGTGTATAGTAAATCCTTGTGGTCTGGTCCTTCCTCGGACCTCGCGCATAGCGAGAGTTTAGTATACCGTGCTGACTTTTTTTATTTAATTAGTTCTTGAATAATTATTACAATTTTTTTTGGAATATTACATGGGCGATGAGTTGCACAGAAATTGGAGAGAAACCATAAGAGCTCATACTTAAGAATGGTGAGTTTATTGAGCCAATATTTATTATCATTGCAAGTTGCTATCAAATGAATTTCAAAAGTCATATTCGAATGCCTTCAATTAAGAAATTCTTATAATATATCAAATATTTCGACCTGACAGTAATTCCTTTTCTGTATGTCAAAAGCACATAATTTAGATGTCGGGTATGGTTGCAATTATTTTACGTAAAATTTTCGCTTTTTTTGAAAAAGAAATTGTAGCCTCCATTTTTTTACAACCACAAACTTATTAAGAAGTTGTCGAATAAAAGTAGTGTTTTGTAGAAGCTGTCTAGAAATTCGATCAACATATACATTCCTTAGAATATCGGGTAAATCATTGTCAATTTCATGGTGTACATTTACACGAAAGTAGTAATTATTTTGTGATAGAGATAATAGTTTTTGAAATATTTAACTGATGTATATGAATCTAACTGCACATATATGTATCCTTCATCTGATTCAAAATTGTTAGTCCTTTCATCAGTGAAATTGACAAAAAATATAAATTAGTTGAATTGTATAAATATAATAATATTATAAAATATAGCAATTGGCAATCGGGATACAATAAAACCTTGTAACTTAAAATGATTAGAATTCCACCCATAAATTTGAAATCTTGGTTCAGGCTCTAATAGAAATCATGTGTAGATGTTGGCTTAGTACTTCATGAAAAACATAGCATTACTATATCAGGAAAAATAATAGGGTAACATTCCACGATCTAATTATAATTTAAGCACACTATAGTAATTATTATAGTTTGATAGGAAAAGCTTCAGCTAACAACATGTACGAATATCATAATAATTTTAAAAAAACAATAATATATTATATAATTATTACCAATTTTGTGATGCAATAATCAAATTAACCTTTAAAAAGATTATAACACAAAATTAAGCCTTGACAAAAAGAATGAATTTGACAACAATACCAAATAATAAAGTGTTGCAGTTTGAAATGAATCATTTGGTATGCATCCTTCACAGGAAAAGGACTTGATATAAACAGATAAATATGTAAAAGAACTTGTTAAAAAGTACTGGGAGTATATCTAACTATAATTTTAAAAGTAATTTAGTAACAATTATCAGTAAGACTCCTAAAGTTGTAAGGCACAACTCTTATACTATTTTATTATAATATAGATTTTGCTAAGTAAATCTGCTAATCTAAAGTAAGATTTATAGGAGTACATGGATTCAACTATAATAATAAACACTCACTGAAAATCTCTAATATTTTTTAACAAAAAGAGATATAGATATATGGTATATCCTTCTATATTAAAACACATTGAGGGATCTGTAATTTTGCTCCATATTATTAAAAAAAAAGGTGAACATCAAATTATCAATAATCAGGCAGTAAACACATATCTCAAGTAATCAAATTATAAAAGAACTCAATAAATAAAGGATACCCAACAAAAGTTGAACTTGAAGCGTGATGTCTTATATAAAAAAAAGATTAAAACATGACATATAAACCACGTTCATAGTAGTCATAATAAATCAGTTAATAAGACCCTAATTAAATAGCAAATTTATTTTTCAATTCACTCGAAATGATCCCACGCAAGTATCATACAATTAAATAGAGGGTAAAATTAATTAAACAAAATATGAATTATTTAATTAAATGTTTATTATTTGTATCAGGGACAAAATGGTAAATTAACTTTTGAAAGTAGGAGCTTCCTACTTCTAGTATAACTAGTTTTTCGAAACGTGCGTTGCACGTGTATATCGAGCAAGGTACTATACGTTTGCACAAAAGAATATCTATGTTATTTAAATAAAATTTTAAGTAAATAGTTATAGATGAATAATAAAATTTAAAGTTTTATTGAATAACCAATATGGGTGGTAAAAATCAATATGATTAAAACTATTAAAAGAATTATTGATCAAAATGATATATGCAAGAATATAAATTAAAATTCAAATATTATGCCAACCCAAGTTGCTTTTATACGACGAAGAACACTAATAAAGATAATTTGATTGACACAACAGTGATAATACTTTTTCGACAAATACAATTGTAAAAATCAAATTAGTTCATAGTTTGTTTCGCCATGTATAAAGAAAGACAACTAATCTTTTTTACTTTAATATTTTATTAGTGATTGGACGTTAATTTTCATTGTCTTTTTTTGGTCCTCTTTCTACATATCTTTGCTGATTTATCTTCTCTCAACTGCAATTGCATCAATATTTTCAAGTTCATGTCTCTCATGAGCACTTAAACTTTCTTCCTGAATTTTTATTTTTCCTATCTATCTTGACAAGAAAAGTGATCTCTTTATCTTTATTCAATACTGCCACAGTACGTAGATTCTTCCATCTGTAGCATTTACATGCAAGTCATGTGTTTTGAAACTAATTTTTGTAAAAAACAAATTATTCAACTTAATTATATTCT
>MU709875.1:0-29667 GCA_026770625.1 Nicotiana glauca
CCGGTTCGAGGTGAGTAATACTTGTAAATGATATCCTGAGGATTTGAAACCCCGGATTTGCACATCATAGTGCTGAATTGTGGTGACTTGCATGCCAGGTATAAGTGTGGGGTAGAGAACCATTGGGAATTGTGACTTGGTCCGTCCCGATTGTTGATTTTTCTGCGTGATTGACTGAAACCTACTTGATGCTATCATGATTTGGGCTGATTGAAATGTTTTGGGCTTCGTGCCGATTATTTGAATCCTTCAGGGAATGATATCACTATTTTTGCATTACTTTGCATATTATTTGATCTCGGTCCAAGATTTTAAATATTGTTTTGCAAACTCGGCCATCATTCTAAGATTTGAAAACTTAAATGATATTTTACTGACGTTCGGAACTGAGGACTGTTATTTGAATATTGCCCTAGTGGCTATGTGCATTTCTAGACTGAGCATAGATCGGGCTGCGCACCGCAGCAGTGTTGCATGTGCATTTCTGGACTGAGGATGGATCGGGCTGCACGCCGCAGCGGTGTAATATTGATATTGCGTTTGGCCTGTAGGAGCCCCTCCGGAGTCTGAACCCCCACAGTAAGCGTGGGTACCCAAATGGATCGGGCTGCGCGTCGCAGCGGTCATGTGCATTGCATTGCATTCATGCATTGGTTCCTGTTTGTGCTACGTGGCATGACATTCAGCACTCTCATATCATTAACATCCATGCTATTTCTTGCACTGTTACCAGATACCCTGGTGTTATTTGTAATGGAGTGATGTGCACGAGGGGCTGACTTATGTGCAGACTTGCACTATCTGATTATGCATTCAATTGCTTGACTCTTGGGAAAAGGATATTTTCAAAAGAGGTTTTTAACTGAGCCAGATATTTTTTAAAGGATTTCATGGAATTACTGTTTTCTCAAGGGTCTTATTGTCCTATATAGCATGACGGAGTGTTTTACGTGTTTTCTTACCGCTCAGTTATTATTTACTCTTATTACTCACTGAGTTGGAGTACTCACTTTACTCTCTGCATCTCGCGTGCAGTTGCAGGTATTGTTCACCCGGTAGCGGGTTATTAGCGGACTGAAGGTATTGCTATTGTAGCTGAGCAAGGTGACCGCCAGCGTTCGCGGCACCGGACTTTGTCCTTTGATTTCAGAATTTTACTTTGTATATTATTATTGGCTCTGTAGTTGTGTTCAGTCTTCTTTAGATGCTCGTGACTTGTGACACCCCTGTCGGGCCGTGTTGCATGGGAAATGTCAGTTATTAATGCCACTAAGTCGTATTATTCATCCATTTATGTTTATTAACTGTTAAATAAGGCATTGTTGTTCTATTGGCTGTCCTTGTCCACGAGAGGCGCCATCACGACCGGGTTTGGGAATTGGGTCGTGACAAAAAAAGATTTATGTAAGTCAAAATTGTATTATATTCCAAATAGACAAAGAATTTTTTTTATTAAATAATAAAGACTGACAAACCTAAAAGGAATAAAAAGGATGTTTTTTAGTTATGTGAAATATCCTCACTTTTTTAATCATTTCTGTCTTTCTCTTTTTTTTGTAATTTTTATTTATTCGTTTTGTCCTACATGTTTCTAGAAGTCCTAATGTGAATTTGCAATATTTCAAGTTTCAATCCCCAAAAAAAGGACTCCTAGTACGACGTATAGGAAGCTTTCCTAATATGAATTTGCAAAATTAATCTATAATAATTTACTCACCGAAAAGTATCCTAAGCCTAAGAGGATTACGACTTTGAAGCATGAGAAAATTTTATAATGTGAATTGTCTCTTTTTTAACTCAGTCTTTTCTTTCATTCTTTTTTATTTTTACTTTTTGTTTATTTCTTTCGTCCTAAGTGCTTTTTATGTTTCTACTGTTCTACACCTCAGAACATGATTTTCCTGTCTTATGTGTTTTTTTAATTCAAATATGGTATATTGGAGTAGTAAAATAGGAAAACATTAATGTATAATATTTAGTTGATTTGTGAAGTCCTAAATATTAGGAAACAATTAAAGTCCTCAATATTAGAAAATTAATTTTGAAATCTTAAATATTAGAAAATAATTAAAGTCTTATGTATAATAGAAATGACTATTTTATCTAGTGTGAACTCTACTTTTAAAAGGATAAAAAAGACGAACGACATTCCGCTAAGGGCCTTCGTGCTTTTAATATAGTAAATAATAGGTATAGATATAGATAATTAGCTTATTCTTAATTCTATGGAGGGAGATTAAATAAGGAAAAATATTGTTCTCGAAAAAGGAAAAGGCTACAGGACAAACGTTGGCGGTGAGTAAGCTGAATTCTATGGGAGAAGATAAATAAAGAAAAATTTTCTTGTTAAAAAAGGAAAAGGCTTTTAAAAAAAAAAAAGTTGAGCTAAAGAAACCAAATCGTAAACCAAATCGGCAAGGAAAAGGCTTAAAAAAAAGTTGAGCTAAAGAAACCAAGTCGTAAACCAAATCGGCCAAAAAGTAGGCGTGTAGAATTTGACCCAAAGTCAACTATGCAGCATTAATGTATGCGTAATTTAAATGGAAAGAAAAACTACTCTTAGGTAATTTATAATTATATCGTTAAATTATATAAATAAATAAGGACATAATAGTCGATCAATGTTTCAAGGATATTTTAATCGTTCAATATTTAGCCTAAATTATTCATACTTTTATAATAATATATAGATAGATATAAATATAAATAGATAGATAGATATAGATATAGATATAGATTTATATTTATATTAATATAACATGACTCTTCCATTCGACGTTGGAGCCTTTCTTGATATTTCTCGACACTATGGGTCGTTTGTTCAGAGATACGATTTATAACGTAACGTACAGATAGCAATGCAAAGATTATTAACAGTGATTGTAGTATAAAGACTAGTAACGGAATGATTAACAATGGTTGGATTAATTAAGGTGTGTTTTGTTTACCTTTTTTCAAAGTTGTTTGATGCTTAAGGATTGATTTGGTCATTTTAATTTGAATATTATTAATTCCCGTACTCTTATTACTGTATTGGTCAAAATCTGACTGTCTCGACCGAGTTGACCAACATCCCGCCTAAATAATTGGATAGCGGAAAACAATGTAACTCACTCTATACCTCCTCCCCGACACTTGACGAGTCAACTGGGGCGATGCTTAAGGGTACGGCTAAAGCATATTGGAGCGAAGAGAACATGGGGCCCAGCGAAGGGCAAGTGCCACGACTATATATATATATATCAAGGGAAAGTTTTAAATGGGGGGCGGCTGCATCTTTTCTCTCTCGCAATAGCTGAACAGCTCCATCTTAATATTCTGGATAGAAATGTATGAATGGAAGAAAACACATGTAAATGGGTTTCCTCATCAATTGATGGGAAACATATTAAATCTCAATAAGATCATTCATCCTCTCTAAGTCTCCTATGTAATCTATGTTGTTAGCTTTTTGATTTGGACTATATAGTGTCTGACTAAGATTTACCCCTTCATCTTAGATTGATTTGTTCAAAAGGGTATTGATAACTTTTGAGTCAAATAATTTGGCACCGTCTGTGGGGATTTCTTAGTCTCTCCCAAATCAAAGATCAAGAAATACGATCATTCACCAAAAAGAGCGCGAAGGAAAAATCTAACAGTGCAAGACAAAGGGGCAGCAGAGTAAGGGGAGAAAAACTGAATAAAATTGTCAAACTCAGAAACCTTCATCCCACCAACCATCGACACACCAAAAAAAGCAAGCGATGTTACCCATCAGCTCACCCACATCGGACCATCAGACGGGGGGCAAAGAAAGCTTCATTCCAAATAATCTCCCAACCAACGCTCAAGTAGGAATATAAGAGTCGCGCAGGCAAACAAATAAAAGAAAAACATCTCAATTGAAGGACGGAAAATTATCGCAAAACAACTGCAATACCGCCCACCGATGATACTTCCGGGCCGGAAAACAGAAGCTAGACAAGGAAACCTCAATTTACGCACAGGGCGAACCCAAGAGAAACAACGAGGCTTCACATTCTCCGACATTGCACCCTCCGCTACGAGCAGTGTCACATGGACTGGGACTCCCCTAGAAGATATCTGACTCTCCAAAAACTGGGACTAACAACGGGTTACTATTTCGACAAGTCGAAATAATACCCTTTAAGGCAAAGTGCCTTCGCCAAAAAGAGAGGAGTTCAACCTCGATCGAACGACGAAGGGTTACTATTTCGATAAGTCGAAATAACACCCTTTAAGGCTAAGTGCCTTTGCCAAAAATAGAGGAGTTCAACCTCTATCGAACGATGAAGTATTACTATTTCGACAAGTTGAAATAACACCTTTTAAGGCTAAGAGCTTTCGCCAAAAAAAGAAGAGTTCGGCCTCGATCGAACGACAACGGGTTACTATTTTGACAAGTCGAAATAAAGCCCTTTAAGGCTAAGAGCCTTTGCCAAGAAGAGAAGAGTTCGACCTCAATCGAACGACGATGGGTTACTATTTTGACAAGTCGAAATAACACCCTTTAAGGCTAATAGCCTTCACCAAGAAAAGAAGAGTTCGACCTCGATCGAACGACGGCGGGTTACTATTTCGACAAGTCAAAATAAAACCCTTTAAGGCTAAGAGCCTTCGCCAAGAAGAGAAGAGTTCGAACTCGATCGAACGACGAAGGGTTACTATTTCGACAAGTGGAAATAAAACCCTTTAAGGCTAAGATCCTTCTCCAAGAAGAGAAGAGTTCGACCTCGATCGAACGATGACAGGTTACTATTTTGACAAGTCGAAATAACACCCTTTAAGGCTAAGAGCCTTCGCCAAGAAGAGAAGAGTTCGACCTCGATTGAACAATGACGGGTTACTATTTCGACAAGTGGAAATAACACCCTTTAAGGCTAAGATCCTTCATCAAGAAGAGAAGTGTTTGGCCTCGATCGAATAAGGACGGTTTACTATTTCGACAAGTTGAAATAACAACCTTTAAGGCTAAGAGCCTTCGCCAAGAAGAGAAGAGTTCGACCTAGATCGAACGACGACGAGTTACTATTTCGACAAGTGGAAATAACACCCTTTAAGGCTAAGAGCCTTCGCCAAGAAGAGAAGAATTTAACCTTGATCGAATGAGGACGGGTTACTATTTTGACAAGTCGAAATAACAACCTTTAAGGCTAAGAGCCTTCACCAAAAAGAGAAGAGTTCGACCTCGATCGAACGACAATAAGTCACTATTTCGACGAGTTGAAATAACACCCTTTAAGGCTAAGACCCTTCACCAAGAAGAGAAGAGTTCGACCTCAATTGAATGATGACAGGTTACTATTTCGACCAGTCGAAATAACACCCTTTAAGGCTAAGAGACTTCGCCAAGAAGAAAAGAGTTCGACCTCGATCGAATGACGACGGGTTACTATTTTGACAAGTTGAAATAACAACCTTTAAGGCTAAGAGCCTTCGCCAAAAAGAGAAGAGTTCGACCTCGATCGAACGACAACAAGTTACTCTTATGGCAAGTCGAAATAACACCCTTTAAGGCTAAGAGCCTTTGCCAAAAATATAAGGGTTCGACCTCGATCGAATGGCGATAAATTACTATTTTGACAAGTCGAAATAACACCCGGCTAAGAGCCTTCGCCAACACGAGAAGATTTCGACCTCGATCGAGTAATGACGAGGCACTATTTCGATTAGATCAAAATACCTCTGAGATCGAAAGCCACCAGTAGGAAAGAAAGGCAGGGACTCGCCATATATGCGTCTTCTCGCACCCAATGCCATAAATAGATGGAATAAAGATGAAGTATAAGGTAAACAACAAACAAAGAAAAAAAGACTCTCCTTTATAAAAAAGTCATTGTGCGGACCATTACCGCTTACATATGCCCCAAGTCAACGAAAAGAAAAATGGGGAGGAAAAGGAAGAAATAAAAGGAAAAAGGGGAAGAAACAATGACCAACAACAAACAACTAGAGGTAATAACAGACAAGAACAATATTCTTCATTCTCCGTCACCACCGCCGTCACAATTGTCATCCCCATCACCATCACCATCTCCAAAAAGCTCCACATTAACATCATCCGCGTCCCCATTGGTTTCAGGTGTCGCCGCATCATACCGACAGTTGATGCAAGCCTCTCGTGCTTTCGCTCATGCTTTTCCATAAGCGGCCTATGTCATAGTACCTGCCTCTCACAGATTCGTATATATATCCCGTTGGGCCTCGGCGTAACCCCAAAGCTCGTGAGTGTGGCGGGGGATGGCAGAGGAGGAAGACTTAATTTGAGCCAACAGTCACTCATTTTGTGCCTCCAATGTTGCAACTCGATCTCCAAAACCGATGCCTCTTGATAAATTTTGCTGATGCGCTCCTCAAGCCTAGCCTCCCTGAGAGTGGTTGTCACCCTCTCCGACTTTTGTTTGGATTGAAGGACGGGGATGGTGTTCTCCAATGCTTCGCCCTCACCAAAGCTTCGTACCAAGCACTCTCGATGCTCTCCAGCCCAGCGACCTTGCTCTTCAGCGCTGCCAATTTTCCCCTCCATTCCACGCTCATCGCCTCGACCCTAGACAAATTTTGATCCATCTCCGATTGCATCAACCTCAATTTCTCCTACAAATGCCCATATTTTGTGGCGACTTCTCTGCCCAACTCGAGTTCCCCGTCCTTGATTCGAAGTTGCTCCTCGAGCGCACTCTTGCTGTGGATAGCTTGCATCAATTCCAGGTCTCTTTTCTCCAACTCCTCACCAAGAGCCCGGTTATCGGGGTTCGTCCTTAGCCGCTCATGCAGCTCGCGGCACTTGTTGTGGTAGTGACGATAACTCTCCAACATCTTCAAGAAAATCCTGGACCGGATGTTGGCCCTATGGATGCTCTCCAATTCTACCATGTACGTCTGAAAAACACAAAGATATGGTCAGAACAGTATTTTCAAAAATGATAAAGAAAAAAGAGAGGAAAGTACAACATACCCTTAAGCCCATAGTGGCCACCTCATCCATTAGATAAGCATTAGGAGAAGAGCCTCATTTTTGGCTTCGAAACACAGCAAGCTGAACTGCGGCACCAGGTCCTCCCCTTCCGCCAAGAGATTGACACCAGAAGGGATCTGTAGAATACAGACCGAGCCCCCCGCATGAACCACCGAGTGGGTAATGCCCTGTTCAAACATCCTGACATCATCAGGGTCCAGGTCCGACTCTAACTCATAGTCGTCGATCTTCACGTTTTTCCCCCTTTCTACAGCTGAGGAGGCATGACCTGTTGTAGAAGATGAGGGTACACCTAAAACTATAACGGCAACCCCAGACGTTTGATTTTCTGCCGCGACAGGTTGTGGGTCGCTGATACTGGTAGGTTTCTTTGATTGAGCCGAGGCAACAACAAGAACTTCCAATAGCTGATAATAGACACCGACTACTTCAATGGCCGGTTTCGTCCCTAAGGTAGGAACTATAGCAACATCTTTCCAAGGCCCGTTGTCGGAGAATCGTCCAGATGAATTACTGTTGGAGGTGCAGTCTCAAACTTTACTCTCCGTCTCTTCGACGGCCCTTCCTCTTCCCCATTAGATAGAGATTTGCCTGTCGGGCGAGCAATACCGGTCGGGACCTCATCCCGAGAGGCAGCCCTCGTGAGAGTAACCAAGGCTGCAGATTCAACCGAAGAAGCCCTCGATGAAGGTTGGGAGATAGGTACCACGATCGGATGAGCAGATGCGGCCAATTGACGAAAAGCTAACAGAGGAGACCTCGCTCTCCGTACTCTCCCTGACATCGACATACGACTCATAAGAAGCTAAGTAATAAGATAGAGAACAGCAGACAGAAACGTTATCTCACCTATGAGAGGCTTGCGTCCAAACCTTTCATGAAAAGCAGACCATGTGTGAATCCCCATCGTATGAGGAAGTATGGCACTCACCCATTCACGAATACCTTTGACAGGAGGAGGGGGAAATCTCTCAGCTGCAAAGATGTGATAAAGTTTAATAGCACAACAAAAAATGGTCAAACATCTCACCGACTAAAAGTACAAAAACTTACGTGCGAAGTTTCAATTCTCAGGGAATCCCGTTGGGTCCGCCACAATGTACTCAGTCCGCACGTAAAAATACTTCTCATAGAAGCGACGGTTGCCCCGGTCATCCATCTTCACCAGGAGACTCCTCGACCCCCGATGACGCATGTAAATCATTGAACCATGAATAAGCTGAGGAGCAAAATTGCCGAGCATATGGTCTAACGTGACCTCACGACCAGCGAGCTCTACGTACTTAAGCAACATGAGGAATAACTTATACAAATACGGTGAGAGTTGAGCGAGGCATACCTCATAAAAATGGCAAAAATCCACTATTAGTAAAGGAAAAGCAAATGTATACCCTATCAGAAAGGGGTAGGCGTAGAGCACGCAGTACCCGGGGGTGGTCGAAATGAACTATATCGTTCCCCACTGCCGGCCGCATGTCGACATAATTGGGGATCCCCTACCCTTTTTTTCAACTCTGCAATGTCCCTTTCTCTCAAAATGGAGGAGACAGGTTCCAGTTCGGCCCCGACGCGAATACTGAAGTCAGTCGACTCCCTCCCAGGGCGAGGAAGGATCTCAGCTACTGATGGGATCTCATCTTCTGTTACCGCATCTGTTCCTGCGGCGTCCTGAGGTGCATTTTTCGGTACCGGATTAGCGACAGAAAGATCGTCGTGAGAAGAATCACCAGCCATTTTTAACAAGAAATGCTCCGAAGAAATAACGAAAAGAAAGGATTGAAATTTGTAGAAAACAAGGGGACAAACAGAAATTCGGGGTATCAGAAAGAAAGTGTATCTGCTAGATTCTCTCAAGTGAAGGGTAAAGAAGTGTGTTAATTAAAAGATAAATTTTCTTTATTTATAAGAGATACAAACCCCCTCCCAAGCACGAAACCTAAAAGTCGCCAATCGAATCTGATAAGGCACGAAATGTTTCAGTCCCTCAGGAACGTATGTAATAATGGCGGTGACCACGAAATGACGCTATAATGCCAAGCGATGTTCTGTTTCTGAAACCGTCGCAATAATCCATGAGAAACCATAAAATACTGCTATTCCGTTGTAAATCCATGATATGTAACCAAGGAACGAAGAATTGCAAAGTCAGATTTCTCTCAAATTCGTAACAATCATGATCCACATGCCGAGCCGATAGAGGACGACCCCGACAGAAGTAGGGACTAACTGTATTAGTTAAAATCTGACTGTCTCGACCGAGTTGACCAACGTCCCGCTTAAATAATCGGATAGCGAAAAATAATGTAACTCACTCCATACCTCCTCCCGACACCTAACGAGTCGACAGGGGCGACGCTTAAAGGTACGCTTAAAGCATATTGGAGCCAAGAGAACATGGGATCCAACGAAGGGCAAGGATGCCACAACTATATATATCAAGGGAAAGTTTTCAATGAGGGGGGCGACTGCACCTTTTCTCTCTCCCAACAGCTGAACAACTCCCTCTTATTATTCTGGATAAAAATCTATGAATGGAGGAAAACACATGTAAATGGGTTTCCTCATCAATTGATGGGAAACATTATATCAAATCTCAATAAGATCATTCATCCCCTCTACGTCTCATATGTGATCCATGTTGTTAGCTTTTTAATTTGGAATTTATTATGTCTGACTAAAATTTATCCCTTCATCTTAGATTGATTTGTTCAAAAGGGTTTTTAATAACTTTTAAGTCAAACAATTACACCTTTTAGTTCACATAAAGTAATACAATTTAGATAAAAATTAGTTCAGACGATAACAATAGTTAATTATATATATCCAGAGTTTGCAACCAATCATCAGGATATGTATGTACTATGTCAATATCCACCTATTCGTCGCTGTCACATATTGTGCCGCTTAATAAACGAACCCAAACCCGTCAAACATCATTTGTGGGTTTAATTAGAGCCATCACTATTGAAATTAGACGAATTTATAGGTGTTATTTGCACATTAGGCCCTCTTTATAATTTTTAATTTAAGAAAATAATTTTTTAAGATTTTTTATGTGTAAAAATAAATCTCTCATGTATAAAAAAAAAAGGTAAGGTCATAAAACTAAAAATAAATTTATAAAAAACCAAAAAACCAATTTATAGCCGGATAACTAATATATACTGTTTGGATGGTCATATAAGAAAAATAATCCCCGTATAATTTTATGCAGTGTTGGCTGGCGTTGCTAAATAATATTTGTTTTAAGTTATATTGGTGAGGACATATTATTTCATGCGAGACACATATATGCAATAAGAATGTTTATTAGCATAGATTAAACGTTTTAAAGACAAAATTTTTCTTAAAGTAAGTGATCTTTACAAAACAATCCCTTTAATATTATTAGTTATCATATACATTTTCTTCGTTATTACTGTATTAGTTACTGAATGATAGTTCCATTAATTCTATTCATCGCTTGAAATATCCCTTCATTATAATTTCTTCCTAATCAGTATTTTAAACCAAACAATCCCTAAAGTGCAGTACAATTGTAGAAGACAATACGTCGGCAAACCAGAATTGTGGGCCTATTAGTCCCACTAGACTGTGTCACCTACTGGAGCGAAACTTGGAACTTTCCATATTTAATTTTCGGACCCAATTCTTCTTTTTTCCCTATCGTAGCTTTAAATTCTATAGTCCACCAACAAGAGGACTGATTTTTCTTTTCTGAAATGTGACAGCAATAAAAAGCTTAGTCAATAAAAAGAAATAATATTCTTTTTTAAATAATCTAAAAAGAAAAAGGAAAAAATATTTCCTTGTTTCAAATTAGATAAGGTATTTTTCTTTTTAGTCTGTTTCAAAATAAATGATATATTTTTAAATTTGAAAATAATTCAACTTTAAACTCTTCAATTTACCTATTATAGCCTTAATGATCATGACCCCAAAAAGTTTTTATCCCTTAAGCTTTTAAGATCACAAGTTTTAAAAGTCTTTTTTTTTCTTTCTTAAACTCCGTATCAAGTCAAACTAGCTCCGCTCTCAACCATCCATACTCACACTCAATAGGTACATGCGCTCACTGGGAGTGTACAGATTCCGGAGGGGCTAAAGCACTATAATTCGCACGGACAACTCACATGTTTTGATATCGTGGCCGGAATCAGATTCCGAAAGTCGGAATAGGTCCGCGATATTAAATATGACTTTTGTGCTAAATTTGGGGTCAATCGGACATAATTTGGGAGTAGATCACGAAACTATTGTCTCCACCTACAACATCAAAAAAGAATAGCTGTTTTTGTCTTATATTCTCTATTATATCATGTGCCACCAGTGAAATGTTGTTACTTTGGCGCATGGCTGATTTTCCTTTTCTACAATAACTTCTCACCAGTCCTAATCAGGTGCTATAAATTTGACATCACTAGATTGATGAGAAATCGCTGATTAGACTTAATGGTAAACAAGAATAATCAAGAATTCTCTTGCTAATCCCATTTCGTTTTGGGGAAGACGTATGGTAACTTCATTACTAGCTTCTATTCCAATTCCATTTAAACAAGACTATTAAAGAGACATCACCCATTTTTCACCTCTATAACCCCTTGAACTTGGCCAAAGTATGTTTGTATTTTTCTTGTTTTTTCGCAGACCTACCCCTATCTTGGGGTAGAGAAGCTGTTTTCAAATAGACCATCGGCATCCTTAACTTCCCACCTTGCTCTTTGGGAGACTCGAACTCACAACCTCTTGGCTGGAAGTGGAGGTTGATTACCATCAGAACAACCCCTCTTGTCTTATAATGCATGGCTATTGGAAGTAAATTAAGAGCAAAAGCAATATTTTCTTAGTTCATGCACCTGCGCTAATTTTGATTCTTCGGGTGTACGATGATGGACTACATAATTCTGATAACATGTCGAATAGAATCAAATCAGAAAGTTATTTCAACCACCATTAAAAGTCAGAACTTTTGGGGCCAATTTGCCTTTCTTAATTACCAGAAAGTTATTATGAGTATATTTCAACCACCATTGACTGCGAACCGAATTATTTGCCAATGAATTTGGCCAAACAGTTTAGAGTACTAGTGTTGTCGATGTAAGGAGCTCTATGGAATTAAGGGGTGTTTTTTTGGCAGCAACCATTTCGACTACAGGATATTAAGGGGGATTAAATATCTTAAATTTAATTATCAATAAATTTAAGATTTTCCACGCTTTCTAATTATGCTGTGATTTCAATTAAGATCAAGTAAATGACGACGTGATGATACTCATGCATGGCACTTTCCTACTGCTAAAGACTGGTTCAAACTGGAGTTATTAGGCTTTAGATACTTGCTTTATAAATTTTCTAGGTTATAGAACGTTTGTTGGAGGTCGGCACATTAGTAACTGATTTTATTCAGATCCTTTTCTTGAAATTTTAGCTTGATTACTGTATTGGGAAAAATTGGATTTATACTTATCGAAATGATTAAAAGATAAAAAATCATGACACGAAGGTTGGTCAAAGAATGATAATTAGCAAAGAGGCACGAGTTGCAACAGATACGAGCAGGGACACAAGCAGAGGCACGAGCAGATATTCAAAAGACTCGACGCTCGTACCTATTTAAATCCGAAAGTTAAGGAGAATGAATCTGACAACATTAGAGAGTACAGATACAGTATTTAATAAGCATTAAATACTGAAACATTAGAGAATATGTATTAGATTACAATGATTATGTAACGTAGCATTTAATGTCTTTAATTGTCTATAATGACTTTATTATGACAAAGACAAAATGTATATCTTAGAGATATAGATAAAAAAGGAGGAGACTGATCATTTGGAAAGATATGAAACACTCTTGAAATATGCCGATTTATTTTGCTTTCTTCTGTTCATCTTATTATTAGCAAATCAATTTCCTTTATTCATTTTATTTTTGATTATCAGTAACCCGAGTTCTTCTAAAATAAAGCTTTGATCGAAATTTCACTTTTTGATTAAACAGATAAGTTCCGTTACCGAAAATCTGATAATCTATTCTTTCTTAACCTAATCTTTTTTGTTACATCAACAACCATGTCAAATGTTAACGACAACACCCAAGGAAACCATCAACTCCAGGGGACCCATAAGATGATCACACCTCGATCCCTTCTCCACAAAGCTCTCATCGGCGATCTCGAGAAGGCACTCCTGATGGATCTCACTCAAATGCAAATGCTCAATTTGACAACGATGAAGCTATTAATGAAGCTTTGCAAAAGCTAATCGCTCAACAGGTCAATAAAGCTCTTGAGGCCTTTGCCAGCCAGTTACCTGTTGCACCATCAACACCAATTCCAAATAACAACACTTTGAAAAACCCTTGTTCCGGGCTTGCTAATGCGGGCAGTGGTGGAATCCCCAGCGAGTCGCGAAATGGAGAACCAGGTAACTTAGTCAATTCTAATTTACAAAATTTAGTATTAACATTGCAGAAACAACTCAAGGAGCAAAGTGACCGCATAGAGCAAATATCTGAAGTACCGCCTGTAATCAAAGGGATAGATATGGACAAACATTCACAACAACCTTTGAAGCCAAGTGCTGCTCCTCTCCTAATCCCAAAGAAATTTAAAATGCCCGATATTCCAAAATATGATGGAACAACTGATCCACGAGACCACGTGACTGCATTCACAACTGGCGTAAAAGCAACGACTTAACCAACAAGAAATTGAATTAGTATTGGTCAAACAATTAAGTGAAACACTCACTAAGGGAGTATTAATATGGTATTCTCTTTTACCCGAAAATTCCATAAATTCTTTTGTTGAGCTTGCAGATTCATTTATTAAAGCACATTCGGAAGCTCAAAAAGTCGAAAAGAGAATGGAGGATATTTTCAAAATCAAACGAGGGGACTCAGAGTTGCTCAGAGAGTTCGTGGATAGGTTCCAACATAAAAGAATGACGTTACCACGTGTACCAGATAATTGGGAAGCTATAGCGTTCACTAGTAATTTGAATGAAAAAAGCTCAGAAGCCACGAGGCGACTCAAGGAAAGTCTTCATGAATTCCCAGCAACGACATGGAATGACGTTTACAATAGGTATAGCATGAAGTTAAGGATAGAAGAAGATATTATCTCACGATCTCAAAAAGAAGAAAAGGTGAGTTTGAGACGGGCGAAAACAGAAAAAAAGTCCGGTAAAAACAGATACGAACCATATATGGGTCCAGCGGGAAAAGATTCACGATCAAAACATGATAGTTCAAGGTATGATAATAGATCGAGGAATAGAGAGTCGGGCTCATCATCAAGGTTTGGGAATGATCGTAACACACGAGAGTCGCGGGACAATGATAGAAACTTGAAGGCAAGATTTGGTCGTTATAATTTTAATGGAAGCACTTCCGAGCTTGTAGCTATTTTAAGAAGAATGGGTGATAAGGTGCGGTGGCCAAAAGAAATAAGATCAAATCCAAACAGGCGCAATCCCGATCACTGGTGCGAATTTCACAATGATTATGGTCATAAAACGACAGATTGTAGGTTGCTACAGGGTGAAGTTGATCATCTGTTGAAGCAAGGATATCTTACTGAGTTATTCAGCAAAAAAAGTAAACAAGCATACATGAAGAATAGGCAGGATCCCCCTAAACCCCCTTCTGCCAAAAGGATCGTTAATGTTATAAGCGGAGGCGAAGAAATCAATGGTGTGACATACACAATAGCCAATAAATTTTCCAAAGTCACAATTACCCATGGGAAGCAGGTGCGTCATGTCTTAGAGGAAGAAAGTATTACGTTTGATGATGCAGATGCAAATAGCGTATTAACTCCACATAACGATGCACTAGTAATATCTCTACTTGTACATGATACTAATGTAACACTAGTTTTGATTGATCCGGGTAGTTTCGCGAACATTATTCTGCTAAGAGTACTACACGAGATGCAAGCTGAAACTAAATTAGTATCAAAGGCGCATACTTTGTTTGGATTCGACAATTCCAGCGTCGTGACGAAAGGGGAGGGAATACTTACTACATTGACAGAAGGAGTTGTCAAAGATACAAAGTTTCAGGTGGTAGAGATGGAGATGGCTTACAATATGATTCTCGGGAGACCATGGATCCACGAGATGAATGCCGTTCCATCAGCCTTACATCAAGTTATTAAAGTTTCATCACCATGGGGAATATGTCAAATCCATGTGGATCAACAGACATCCAGGAGCATCAACTCCGTAGAAGATTCAAGTACGAGAAACGAAGAAAAATAGCAGTTACAGAATCCAGTTGAGGATGCTACCACATAAACCTCAACTAAACAAGAGCGAACAGATGTGGACTCAAGGACCGATTTCATTCAAGAACCAGAGGAAAATGAAAATATCAAAACAACGATTGAAGAACTGGAGGCTGTATTATTATTTACACAATGGTCTGAAAGGAAAGTCTATGTAGGGGCCAATCTAAGCCAGGACATGAAAGGTAAGTTGATTGAATTTTTGAAAACTAACGTGGATTGTTTTGCTTAGTCCCATTATGATATGACAGGAATACCACCGTAATGACTCACGAGTTAAATGAAGACCCCTCATATCCACCTGTCAAACAAAAAAAGAGAAAGCAAGGAACTTTCAAAAATCAAGTGATTCAAGATGAGGTCCAAAAATTTCTAAAAATTGGGTCTATCCGCGAGGTAAAGTATCCTAATTGGTCAGCCAATATTGTTGTGGTACTGAAAACGAATGGTAAATGGCGAGTTTGTGTATATTACACAGACCTTAACAAAGCTTGTCCTAAAGATTCTTTTCTATTACCACATATAGATCAACTAATTGATGCTACTACAGGACATGAGTTGTTAAGCTTTTTAGATGCGTATTCAGGTTACAACCAGATCAAAATGTATCCAATAGATGAAGAAAAACTTTGTTTATAACAGATAAGGGGGCTTACTGTTATAAAGTAATGCGTTTTGGTCTCAAAAATGCTAATGCAACGTGTCAAAGACTGGTGACCAAGATGTTCCAAGAACATTTGGGAAAAACTACGGAGGTCTATATAGACTGTATACTCTTTAAAACTCAACATTCAGGGGATCATATATCGCAGTTGTCAGATACGTTTTAGATCTTGCGAAAATTCAATATGAAAATAAACCCTAAGAAATGTGCATTCGAAGTTGCATTAGGTAAGTTTTTGGATTTTCTTGTTTCTAACTGTGGTATTGCGGTGAATCTCGCACAGATTAAAGCCATTGAAGAAATCCCTGACATATTTACAAGTAAAAAAGAAGTGCAGAGGTAGATAGGAAGAATTGTATCTTTGGGGAGATTTATTTCCAAATCTTAGAAAAGTGCTTTAAATTTTTTTCATCTATTCAAAGCAAGATCAGTTCGAATGGATTGAGGAGTGTCAACAGGCACTCAAAAATTTGACATACCTATCAAATCCGCCATTGCTCGCAAAACCAAAGGTTGGAGAAAGATTGCTCATCAATCTTGCTGTCTCAGAGTAGCGGTGAGTGATGTCTTAGTTCGTAAAGATCGAGGTAAACAATCTCCAATTTATCATATTAGCAAATCATTATTAGATACGTAGACGCGGTATCCTCAATTAGAAAAGCTTGCACTTGCACTTATCATGGCATCAAGAAAACTAAGGCCTTACTTTCAATGTCACCCTATTACCGTAGTAACTGCTTATCCATTACGCAATATATTACACAAACATGAGTTGTCAGGTAGATTAGCCAAATGGGCTATAGAATTAAGTGAATATGATATCACTTAGCATCCCAAAACCGCGATAAAATCTCAGGTGTTAGCATATTTTTGGCTAATTTTATCTAAGGGATGCAATTAGAAGTAGAAAAAGAATTACAGGTGTTTAACGGGTCTAATCTAGGAATTTGGACCTTATTTACTGATGGCTCATCTAATATGAAGGGAGCAGGTTTAGGAATTGTTTTGGTGCCACCTTTGGGTGAAACCATTCGTCAAGCCATAAAATGCCATTCTATAACTAACAATGAGGCAGAGTATGAAGCTGTGATTGCAGGTTTGGAACTGGCACGAGAACTTGGCATTAATCAAATTGTAATCAAAAGCGATTCAGAGCTCGTGGTTAACCAAATGCTGGGGACTTATACAGCCAGGGAGGCATAAATACAGCAATACTTAGAAAAGGTACGGGATTTGATTAGACAATTTCAAATCTGGAAAGTCACACAGACAACAAGAGATGACAATGTCGAAGCAGATGCCCTAGCTAATCTCGTATCTATGGCAGATGTGGCGAGCAATGAAAATGATTCTGTAATTCATTTGTTTCATTCAGTACTCGATCCAGACAAAAATGAGGTAAATTTCAATAATTTAATCTGGGATTGGAGAAACGAGATTGTCGCTTTTTTTGCAGTATGGTACCGTCCCTGAAGACAAGAAAAAAACTCACGTGCTTCGAAAAAAGGCTGCTCGATATTGCTTAAAGTAAGGCAATCTTAATCGAAAAATGTTCGGTTGCCCTTAGCAAGATGCCTCGGGCCTTCTTAGAACGAATATGTAATGCGAGAGATTCATGAGAGGCATTGTGGAAATCACGCAGGAGGAAGATCACTCGTGAGAACCATGATTAAAACAGGCTATTATTGGCCTAAAATGGAAGAAGAAGCGGGGAATATCGTGGCTAAATGTGATAAGTGCCAAAGATATGGTAACAACATGCATAGACCTGCAGAACTATTACATCCGGTCATTGCACCGTGCCCTTTTATGAAATGGGAAATGGATATCGTAGGTCTACTACCACAAGAAAAAGGACAGGTAAAATTCCTACTTGTACTCACCGACTATTTTACTAAATGGGTAGAAGCGGGAGCATTTAAATAAGTTGAATCAACAAATAAAGTCATTATCAACAATTTGAAGAAACGATTAGAAGAATCTAAAGGCAATTGGCCAGAAGTGCTACCTGGTGTTTTATGGGCATATCGCACGATAGCAAAAAAACAAGCATAGGTGAAACACCATTCTCATTGGTATAAGGAGCTGAAGCTTTAATTCCGGTTGAGATAGGGGAACTAAGCACGAGGTATACACAAGCGTCAGAAGAATCTAATGAAGAAGAAATGTGCATAAACCTTGACTTACTTGAAGGAAGAAGAGAAGCTGCATTAATAAGAATGGCATCACAAAAACAAGTCATGGAACGATATTACAATCGAAAGGTACGATTAAGATATTTCAATATTGGGGACTTCGTACTCAAGAAAGTTTTTCAATCCACGAAGATGGCTAATAAGGGAAAATTAAGTCCAACTTCGGAAGAACCTCACATGATTCATAATGTTACGGGAAAAGGAGCATACGAGCTGGAGACAGTGGATGGCAAGATATTACCTTCACATTGGAATGCTGCTTACCTAAAGAGATATTATTTCTAAGGAATACCACGGTCAGGTATCTTTATTTTAAAATTCTATTTTTGAATTATTAATATTTTACTAATGATTTTAGATGATAGGCAAAAATCTAACCCGTACTAAATGATGAATCATGACCTGTAAGGCACGTGGAATAAATTAAAATTTCCACTCTAGGGTTACACCTATTCTGATAGAAATTGAGGGTTGAGCAATCTTCATCTAAAATTGTACCTCCGAGTCCCGTGTGTTTTATTCCTTTACAGGAAGGGGATTAAACAAGAGGAGTAATCAAGTGGTTGAGACTTCATACTTCAAAGCTCAAATACTCGGGGGACTATATGATATATACATAGAGAAATGTATAAAGAAGATTGAGAAACAATCAAAAGTTCAAGCCTAAAAAAATCAACTCATTGAAAGAGTCAAGTGCAGAGCAAAAGCCAATGAAAGTCGGTCACGAGCCAAGACCAAAGCAAAACCTTATGATAGTTAGGTTAGAGGCAATGTACTGAAACATGTTATAAATAAAAACCTTTTATTTAAATTATATGTACTGAAACAGGTTATTACATAAAAACATTGTATTTTATTATTTCTTTTAAAAATCTATTGTAAGAAAAACAGTTACGAAAAAGTTATATATATTATTAAATACATGTAAAGTATTATTTAAAACTTGGCAAATTTCAAATAAAAACTTATCAAAGTTATTTCGAGAAACATGTGTGTGCCTATTTCTTTTGTCGTATAATAACACCATAATGAAGTTAAGACGTCTTCTTCATAAAGTGTCGAATATAAAAAGGCCCACTTTATAAAATTCATGATTGATTTAAAACATTCATGAGATAAAGAAAGCATTTTACAAAATAAAATGCAAGTTATTCAGTAAGTCCTTAAATGTAAAGACAAGAATAAACAAAATAGAAGTTCAAATAACAAACTTCTTAATATTAAAAAGTTTAGACTAAGTGTGAACTTAGCCATAAATTAAAAGTTTCTTATACAAAATGCCCCATAAAAGGACTGGGGACTTAACGTTTTTAACAAACCCTTAAAAAATAGCCAAGGGTTTCAACCACATACCACCAAAAAAGAGAAAAAAAAATCATGCATCATAAACTTGTCACAAGGGAATAGAAGAAGGAGCTGAAGAAGAGTCATCATCAAGAGCAGGTTCAACTTGACTCGAAGGAATTGGGGCACTCTCCGTACCCGTATCATTTTCAATTTTCTCAGAGGTTTCAGCCACGGGAGAAGAAAAATCTTGGCACTGTTGAGTCTTTTCAATAATTTCTTTGATTTTGGCTAACTCAGATTCCAAATTAAAATTCTCCTAGCTAACTTCAAGAAGGGTATCATGGTGAGAATTTAAAAATGCCCAACTCACTTCAAGCGCGGTTTTTTCTTCAAGAATCTCGTAATCTCTTTTCCAATCAGCAATTTCACTCTTTAGCTTCTCATTCTCTGCCAAGGCAAAATCGTAGGAAATTTGAAGAGCACCATGTGAACTCTCTAAAAAGCGAACTTTACCAGAAGATTTCCGGAGGTCTTCTTGAGTTTAAGTCAAAGTCTGCACGAGTTCACCAACATATGCTTCTTTTTTATCCAAAAGAACCTTCAACTCTCGGATCTCTTCACTTGCCTTGGAAATTTGCTTGGAAAAAGAGGTTTTCAGACGAGCTTTTTCCTTACCTGCTTGATTCGAAGAAGCTTTTTTCAACCGCCAACTCTGAAGTCAAAGCCCTCACCTGCAGCTCTAAGGTACATTTACTTTCTTCTAATGTCTCCACATCAATTTGAAGACTTTCACACTATTCCTTCTAATTATCCGCCTCCACTTGGTAGTCATGCACTAATTGCTCTGAGAGGGTAACCCTTTTCATCATCTTTGTGCCAATTAAATTGACCTAAAATAAAGAGGGGAAAAATGAGAACTCTGAAAATAGAAAAAGGATAAAGTAAAGTTTGAAAAAAGAATATCTTTAAAGAAACATGCACTATATCATTCATCAAGGTCAAAGAAGTGTGGCTATCAAGCTTAGCTCTTTCAACTGGACCAATAAAGGCTTTAGCCACATGTCAGCTTGACCTGATTTCCTTAAAAGATTACCCTCAGTAGGAACTTTAATGGTGGTTTGCCTCATAGCAGCACCCCAACTTGAGGAACCAACCTCAGTGTGATGAACAAGTGGAGGGGGAATTGTTGAGGGAGGAATTGTAGAAATAGTCAAAACAGCCGGGAGAGGAATTGTAACAGCCACGACTGGCAAAGGAGATATCAAGGAACAGGAGTAGAAAATGAAGCAAGGGGTGCTTCATCAGAAACCAGACCTAAACTTTCACTACCAAACCCGAGGTTAAAAAGCTGCTCAACAGAATCATGAGCAGCAACGGGAACATCATCAACATCATCAATGGGAATCACCACCGAGCTTCAACAGACTCGGTAAGAGGAATAGAATGTGGGGGGGGGGGAGATGCTTCATCATCAGAAATGATACGTCTACGAGCTCGTGGCCTTGTTACTAAGGAACCCCCATCTTCCTCATCTTCAGAGTCTTGGTCATTAGCAGCTTTTCTTTTCAGTGAAGAGCCCAAGATTATGTCTTGGGCCCTTTCCAAAGAAATACGAGAAGCTACGACCGCCTCAGCACTAATCCTTCGAACTGCAAATCCTGATAGAAAGAAGGATTGAAATAAGTTCTGAAAAAAGCAATTAAAAAAAACTCTATATAAAAAAAAACTCTTGTCATGAGTTTTCACTTTCCAACCAAATTGTTAGGAGAGAGTCTTCCAAGATCTACCCTCCATTAGGGCAGTATTGAACAGCTTTCCTACCCAACCACGAAAATTAAAAATTTCATCAACAATTTCCATGGTTGCTGGAAAAGAAAAGGAACATTAGGATAATGATCATCAAAATTGAGAAAAAAACAGAAGTACGAGAAAGTTATTTTAAAAAAAAACTCACATGCAAAATTCCACTTCTCGGGGAAGGAAACATTTCCATCACCCACCAAACTAACAGTGGGGGCAGCAACAAACCTGGCATACCAACCACGATCTCTGTTATCTTCTAGACTGACCAGAAGACTTTTGCTCCTTGCTACTAAAGTAAAAATACCTTGGCGAAAGAGTCTGAGAGAGTAAAGGTGAATTAGATGGGAGAAAGTAAAAGGCACACCGGCCATGTTATTCAAATACCTCAAACAAGCAACAACCCTCCACACTATAGGGCCAATTTGACCTAAACAGACGTTGAAAAAATGACAAAATTCTAGGATAACAGGATCAATAGCAGATTTGAACCCTAAGGTGAAAGGGTATGTATAAACAAAGGAAAATCCAGTCAGATAGGAGGTGATTCTTTGATTTGCATTGGGAATTATGATAGGGAAGTTATGACTCCAATGGCAGTCTTTACGAACTACAGAAATCAGACCTTCAGTGATATGAGTTGGGTAGATATTAGCACGCATAAAAAAGACACTTGATTTCTAAGAGACTCTCTATCGTTATGAAAAGATAGTTCCACATGAACTATTTCCTCCACTAAAGGTACACGAAGAGGCTCAGAGGATTCCTTACCTCTAGAAGAAGACCTTTGTGAAAGAGAACCTCTGGTTCTAGAAGAGGGGCTAGAACTAGATAAAGGAAGAGAAGAACCACGTATGGATGAAGACCCTAAATTACGTAGTCTACCTCCTCTTCTACTCCTACTAGGGGCAAGAGAAAAGTTATCAACTATGAGGACTCTCTTAGGGTTAGGGTTTGAAGAAGACATGATAGTACGAGGAAGATGGAAACAAGGATTGAATATTCTGAAAACTTTGAACTTTATGTGAGAAAGACAAAGATAAAAATTATATTTATACTAAGAAGTAACCGTCAAAGAAAAAGGTGCAATAATGGAAATGTCACAATGAGAACTGCCGCTTCGTAATTGGTGAAGCCGTAAAAGAGCCTTAAAAAGCGATGCAAAGTCGTAGAACCAATAAAAAGATGTCACGTGTAACAAGTATTAAACGGAAGTGACAATTGAAGCGTCGATTCTATAATAGCATTAATGGCGGCAAAAATCCCGCTTTAATAAAATTCACTTCCCAAATATTCAGTTGATGAATAAATGGCAAGTAGAGGGACTATCTGTATTGGAAAAAATTGGATTTATACATATCGAAGTGATTGAAAGATGACATGTTATGACACGAAGACTGGTCAAAGAATGATAATTAGCAAAGAGGCACGAGTTGCAACAGATACGAGTAGGGACACAAGCAGAGGCACGAGCAGATATTCGAAAGACTCGATGCTCGTACCTATTTAAATCCGAAAGTTAAGGAGAATGGATCTGACAACACTAGAGAGTACAGATACAGTATTTAATAAACATTAAATACTGAAAACGTTAGAGAATCTGTATTAAATTACAACGATTATGTAACGTAGCATTTAATGTCTTTAATTATCTATAATGACCTTATTATGACAAATGCAAAACGTATATCTTAAAGATAGATATAAAAAGGAGAAGACTGATCATTTGGAAGGACACGAAACACTCTTGAAATATACTGATTTATTTTGCTTTCTTCTGCTCATCTTATTATTAGCAAAATCAATTTCCTTTATTCATTTTATTTTTGATTATCAATAACCCGAGTTCTTCTAAAATAAAGCTTTGACCGAAATTTCACTTTTTGGTTAAACAATTACCTGTAAACCTTCAAATTTTGAATCTAAATTTTCGTAACGTACATTCAATAATTTTCTTCCACAGGGACAAGTGTATTATTTCTCTAAGACTCTTATGCACTAACCCTATTCTTGGGTTTACACTTAGGGGTTGTTTGGTTTGAATACGGTTTTTGTCGGTATAAGTTACTTATGCTGATATTAGTTATGCTATAATTGTTGTTTATCCACTGTTTGGTATATTGTATTAAAAAGACAATTACATAATTTCTAAGAAGAAGTTATAAGTTATATCGGTGCTAATTATCCCACCTTCTATAACGTATAAGTTATTCTGGTGTTAAAATTAACACCGGGATAACTTATACCTCGTTTCCTAACCAAACAGAATATTAAGATGAGTATTAAATTTTTATACTACTCCTATACCTTCTTACACCAAATAGCAGACCACCACTGAATATTTTTTGTCTCCTTTTGTTATTTCGAAGATTGAAGAGTGAAACTTAGCTAGCGTTTAGACATAGATTTAGTTGAAACTTGAAAAAATAATTTTTAGAAGTTGAAATTATGTTTGGACATGCATTTTACTTGAAAAAAATTTGAAGTTTTGTGAGTGAGAGAACAAGTTTCACCTAAAATCTACCCTAAACTAGATTTTGGGAACTTGAAATATAATTTCAAATTTTTTTTAAGAATAGATCATTAATTTATGAACAAACAATGTTTTCAAAAAAAAATTTTAAAAAATGGTGCCAAAATGCATGGCCAAACGGGCCTTAGTGTAGAGAGAGAAGGCCTAGAGCTAAGAGGTGAGAGTAGGCTCAACAGGCTAGAAAAAACCTACTGTACTTCGGTTTTCTAGGCGACCATCTAAAGTTGAAATTACACGTTACAATTAGTTGATCTAGAACAAAATACACGTATATCGTGTTACGAGTTACGATTAGTTAGGAACATTAACTCACAATCAGAATCTGATTTTCGATTTTTTTTTTTTACTCGAAATTAATGATCACTTAAATTCGGATCAGATTATCGAAATTGAATTTCACCCATAACATATGATAATGACTTCCCGAAGGCCTCAGTCACGTCAGTGCTATACCGATAATCAAAGGGAAGAACCATCATAAAAAGATTTCTAGTGTATCATTAGTAGAAAAATTATGAACAGTAGCTAGCAAATCGTATTAAAGAGAATACCTAAGACACAACATGGATCCAAAGTAATCATATTAAGAAAGTTTGATTAGTAAATGATCGATCTTGTAACGTGAGGAAAAAGTAGCCATTGAAATTGTGAGAAAAAAGTAGGTCATAAAAAATGCGATGTTATAAATGTAAAGAGAGACCTTTATAGGGGATGGTACATTTCAGTATATGTACTTATATCCTTTTTCATCAAAGCAGTGCACATGGAAATCCTTAATTTCTCAGCCTGCAACCAATTCCCTAGCACTCGTTGTCGACATGGATTTCAAAGTGATCATGTGATTTTGTAATTCTCACATGCTGCCACGTGTTATTTTATCAATGCCGACATTGATTCAGAACTGCTGTTTCTACTGTTAGAATAATGAACGTATGTTTGAAGTTTAAGTATTGAATGAATTTTTATAAAATTGAAATGCATATAAATAAGGCAAGTCCAAGTTTGGGGTGTAGAATTTTCCAAATTAATTCGCAGTATTATACTGCGTTTTATGTATTTAAATTATTGTTATGTCAGTTAATTATTATTGGTAGGGCCAAAAATCAATAAAATCAGTCTGTATAATATTGCGAAATGCTATTTCAAAAATGAGTTGGGCCCATCTCAAACAATTCGCAGTATAATACTGCGAATTGCATAAAAAAATTATTTTTTTAATAATTCACATTATAATACTGCGAATTACCTATTAATGTAACTTTTTTTTAAAACATTAAAAAAGTGCTTTTTGTACAAAAGATCATCATTTAAGTTTCGGACTCCTAAAAATACACGTTGATTTTTTTTTTTTCACTTTTAAGTTTTGCCCCTAAAGTTGTTGCAAGTGAAAATTTTTATTTTGTGTATCATACAACTTACACTAGTTGTATGAGGTAACCTTTTTGTCTCATAGTTTTGTGAACTCAGAAGTGTAATATTGGGGTTCACAAATTTGTGAGACAAAAATGAGTCTCATACCATTATTGTTAGTTGTATGAGACACAAAATAAAACTTGTCGTTGCATGTTTGGGTCCAATTCCAGAAATTTATCATGTGTCCTGTTCCTCTCACATATCAGAAATCGAAGAACGTCGAAGGGTGATGGATGAATTTATTGATTAATAAAGGGAAACAAGACTTGGAAGAATGAGAACCAAATGATATGAACGGGTGTTTTTTTAATTTTTATTTATTTTTCTTTGTAAAAAAAAAACTTCATGCACAATAGTGTAAAAATACTATTAGATCACGCTAAAGATAATTATATATAATCATTCATAAAAAAAATAAGATTAGCAACCACGAAAATGGAAAAGATTATCTAATAGGTGAAACCACAAATTTTACTAGGGGTTCAAACTATAAGAAAAAATACACACACGAGGAAATTAACGAGATTCAAAATTTATTACTACTATATATAACCCCAAAAATTAATTTTGATATTAAATATAAAATATATTTTTTAGGGAAAAATGGATTCAAATGAATTCCTTAGCTAGCTCTGATCATGATAGCAGGTTAAGATACATTAATAACGTAAAAAAGTTTTACAATGTGCTGCATTTATATAGGTTGAATCCTAACAAAATGTAAGTTTGGTTGTTACAACTATTGTAATATTATTGGTTGAATTATGCCAAATGTAAATGATAGCTGGCTTGAATATTAATAATTGTACGTCTTGATATGAGTGATGTTCAAAGCTAGAAAGTTAAAAAGGAAAAAATAATAATACTTCCACTAATCCAAAATAAGTGATTTTTTTGGCCTTTTTCTTGTGGTCCAAAATAAGTGATTTTTTCAAATTTTAAGAATGAATTAATTATTTTTTCCTACATTATCCATGGAGTAAATAGTGTTGAAATATATGTTAGGAGTGTTTATACGAAATATTAAAGGTTAATATAGTCAATTCCATTACTAATTAATGCTAAAAGTTAAATTTCTTAATCTATGTGAAAACACCCAAAAAATTACTTATTTTGGACCGGAGGGAGTAAGGGTTTGCCCCTCCTACCCTACCCCTATTAAAACCCCAAAAGAAAACTCCTATTGCTCTTTCAACCTACAGTAATATGGCAAGATATGGAAAGAAGACATTTCCCTAAAAAGGTAAAAGTATTTGTCTGATTAAATTGTGAGCCGCGTGTTTTTGTTCTATGCATAAACATTCAATCCTTTAGTACATGCCAATAATTTTTTTTTCTTTTCTTTTCTTGTACTGCAAAATCTTGATATTTAGTACTCTTGATATTTCCAATTAAGTCCTTCTTTTTCCTATAAAAACATCCACCTCTCCAATCTTTCTGGACTGCAAAATAAACCTAGCTTAGCCACCAACCCATGAACAAGACCCTCTTAATCTTCTCAAACTCCTCTTAGTTTTTTTTATTTTCTTTTATTTCTAATATTTGCTACCAGCTTGGTGCTTACTCTGGTATGTGAACAGCCTCTTGTCTTTGTTTTCTAAACTTTATTTACTTTGTCTGTTACTAACTTTGATCATGAAATTAAGACTTCATTAATAAAGTTTTAGACTCTTGCGGTTCTTTATTAGGAAATTCTTAGAACCTTTTTGTGGTCCTAAAGTCCGAAGTACACTCTTTTTGGTAATCATGCGATTTTCTTTTTATCTTATGATCACTTTCTGCATTACCATGCAAGTGGCTAATTATCTATTTTTTCCCCCTTCATTTTGTATTCTGTTCATATATACTACGGTAGTAATTGTTTTGATTCTTTCTTTTATTACACAGGTTAAATGTACCATTAAGCTCAGGACATGCTCCTTGTAAGAAAAGTTATGTTGAAGTCTAGGAACCTCTCACAGAAGCCAAACCAAGTAAGTCAGTAAGAAAAATGATTGCACCTAACTTCAGTATGAGATGCACCTCCTTCTGCTCAATTCCTTTAATTTCTGAGTTATTTTAAGGCAGGAAAAGTAATTTTTTTTGTTGTTGAAGAATACCGGTGTTTATGACAGACTAGTACAATTTGCAAAACAGTATTTCCTAATCCCTCAGCATTTGTTATATTATTAGTGTTACATTGATATGGTCTAGTCTCATGACGTCAAGTTTTAGCTTCTTGGCCATATTTCAGTGCAAGGCTGGAGGAGAGCTTTTCCCTTATATTAAGATCGATATAATTATAAGATCACTTTCATTGTCATAGCTTTAATTAACAATAGGAGTAGTTCGTTCAATGAAAATTTCGTATGTTATGACCAAGCAGGTTCATCTATAATTAACTTGCATAATAACTTTTTTCGATTCTAATGAAAATAATGTTTTGGAATATTATTGATCAAACTAAACAATGACTGATCAGTGATACATAGCATCATCAATTAAATTGAAAATGAAAGTACAGTGACTAATAAGTAGTGTATTTTCACCACTTATTACCTTACGAGAATGAATCTGTCTAATAAATCTCTACCACACTTCAAGGGGGCTTTACATATGAATAAGGCAAATTTTGAAGCAGTATCAATCAAGTACGATAGGGGTGTACAAAGAAAATCCCAAGCACCAATTCGATAATTCGAGTCAAACCGAGAAAAAAAATTCGATCATGATTTGGGTCGATTTGGTTTGGTGTTGGAAAAAAAAACCCGACCATAATTGGTTTGGTTTGGTTTTAACTAAAGAAAGTCAAATCGAAACCAAACCAACTCGGCATTACATATATAAAAATTTTAGACATATTTAATATATAAATATACTTAATGTGATATAATTTATAAATATTTCTTAAAAATATTTTATAATTTTATCTTTTAAGGTATTATTTCAAGGTTGGACTTAGAGATTTTGAATGTTCCAATAAGTTTTATAGCCATTAACATTAGTGAATTAAAATAATGCTAACAAAAGCACAAACCAAAATCAAGTCAATACTAATCCTAACAAAAGACATTCAATTCAATACTACGAATGAAAATATACTAAATATCTATTTTTTGTTTTGCAATAATTTGGATAAAAATGCATAAACTATTTTTATTTTTCTTTAGCGTTTAGTCATGTAATTAATACTCCCTTATTAGTCTACTTATTTTAGTATGACGTAGTACTTTTAGGTTATGTTTATTCTATTATGACTTTGTAATTAGTAATATTTATATTACATAATTTTATTGTCTTTATTGTTGAATATTTTAGGATAATGTCATGATACATCTCATATTTTATATTAGTTTCTTGAAAAATACTTTATATAGTTGTATCTTTATAGGATTAAAGAAATATTTTGCGCACAATTTATATGTTTTGTTCTACGAAAATTTTACTGGAAAAAAAAATCCAAAAAATTGAGAATGAAAAACCCAAGTTTTATTGGCTTGGTTTGGTCTTTAGATTTAATAACCTGACACAATTGGTTTTGTTTGATAATTGTAAAATTCGAACCAACCCAACATATGTACACCCCTAAAGTACAATTATTGACTACTGTACTAGCCTGCTACTGCTAACTTGTGGGTTCTCACTTCCAATTAATTTACACAACTAGCATTATTTGTAACATCAGACGATTATAGTGATTAGATGTGAATATATCTGATCACCTTAGGTTAGTACTGAAGAATATTCCTCACTTCTTGATGACCAAATAAGATAAATAAGTTTTTACCGAACTGATAATCACGCTGCATTTTAAAGCTTAAACATTTTTCATAATCCAAATGTAAAGATTAACCCTTACCAAACTCCCTTCCACTCTCCAGAACATCCCAGGGAAAAAATTCAAAAGAGGAAAACATTCAGAAAAGGGAAGAGGCTAGCTATACACATGAGGTGTCGTGGAAAACCATGTAAATCAATATTCATATATGCTTGAATATTAACCTATTTCTTTTAGAAACATGCCTACTTTAATTTTGATATGTAATTAAATGGGTCCCTGTTGGTCCCTGCTCATTGCAAAAGGTTAATTTCCTGCAGCCTCATTGGCCTCCCTACTACGTAGAGGACAGGTATCTTTTTTGTCTCCACGGTCATTGAAACCGGCCATGACCTAATAAAAAGATACTGAATCAAAAGTTAGTTTATAGAGGCAGGAAATAAAGAGAAAAAGGGAAAAACCACTTCCTCCTCTTCTTGTTCGTCTTCTGCAGGGGTGTAGATAGGTCGATTTGGTTCGTATTTTTCAATTACAAAACCAAATCAATAGTGTCGGATTTTTAAATCTATAAACCAAACCAAACCAACGAAGTCGGGTTTTTCAATCTCGGGTTTTTCGATTTTTTTCGGGTTTTCGGATTTTTTTTTCCCGATAAGTCTTCATAATACAAATATATAACTTGTGCTCCATATATTTCTCTAGTCCTACAAGGATACAACTATATAATGTATTTTTCAAGAAAATAATA
>MU709875.1:30194-43482 GCA_026770625.1 Nicotiana glauca
ATGCATAAAATATTTGTAAAAATTGAATAAATGTAATATCGGGTTGGTTTGGTTTCGGTTTGACCTTTTTTAGTTAAAACCAAACCAAACCAATTATGGTCGGGTTATTTTTTCCAACACCAAACCAAATCAAATCAACCCATGATCGAGTTTTTTTTTTTCGGTTTGACTCGGATTAGCGATTTGGTGCGATTTATCGATTTTCTTTGTACACCCCTAGTCTTCTGTACTCCATGTTTTCTTTTTGGTCCCTAATATTTGCCAATTAACAAAAGTGGATGATACAGTCAACCTCTATATGACAGTATCGCTGTATAACACATATTCACTATAAAAGTCTGGAACCAATTTTTATATTATGCTATTAAAAAAGAATAGGAAACAAATAAGAATGTTACATAGAGGGTTTGACCTTATTTACAAATAAGGTGCTCTTAATGAACATCGATCATCCTTTTCTTTTTCAGAAAATAGGTATGGGAGAATCGCCTGATCCTCCTTTTGAGGAGACATACAAGAAACTATTTGACGACATAAGAGTTGGAAAGGCTTCAAACATTAATTACCACATCCTCTTTGTAGAGGAATGCGAGTTGCCATTAATAGACCTTGAGCTATTAAATGGAAGAGAATTTGAGAGGGAAGAATGCAAGAGAAAGATAGCTAAAGCTTCACAAGAATGGGGTTTTTTCCAAGTGGTGAACCATGGAATTTCAGATGATATATTGGCAAAAATGAGAATGGAGCAAATCAAGCTTTTCAAGAAGCCATTCCATGAGAAAATGAATGAAAAGAATCACAAATTCTCCAAAGGAAGTTACCGTTGGGGAACTCCTTCAGCTACTTGCCTTCAACAACTTTCTTGGTCCGAAGCTTTCCACGTTCCTCTCACTGATATCTCCAATTCAAGTGATTTAAGCAGCCTCAGGTACTAAAACTACTCGTTTAATTGTTAGCTTTGATCACTCTCTCTTTTTCATTTTCTGTGTTTCCTCTTTGCATCATATGTGTACTGAAGGAGATGAGGTGGCTGTGTCACTTTGTGCACTCTTTGAGTAAGTTGTGCAATAAACATATAGAAACAGCATCAGTACCACATGGCATACCAATATAAGACAAGTATTTCCCATACTATATTGCTTTATTGGAGTATTATGAGTTGAAGCTATATTGTGTTAACTAAGATATTTATATTATCATAATTACATATAATCTCTATGTTAGTTATTAATCAGTAACTTGACAAATATGATAATTAACATACTACAATAGACAAGAGGGGTTTCTGTTCTTGTCGGTAAGGATACCAAAGGTCTATTTGGAAACATCCTCTCTATTCCGGGTAGGGATAAAGTCTGCGTACACACTATCCTCCCCATACCCCACTAAGTGAGATTATACTGGGTTGTTGTTGTTGTAATATGTTAAACTACAAAATAACGTAAAAATAAGTACACTATCAGTGCATATAATTAAACCTCTGACTGTCTGCTTGATATTGATATTGATATTGTGAATTGATAAATCAATGCCTTGGATACTAATCCTTAATCTCTTCCTTACCCTTTTTTCCCCCATTGATGAACTCAGCTCGACAATGGAACAGTTTGCAACAACACTATTTGAATTAGCACATAAATTAGCAAGAATATTGTCGGAGAAAATGGGATATAAGTCAAAATATTTCAGAGAAACCTGTTTGCCAAATACTTGTTACGTTCGGATGAATAGATATCCAGCATGCCCTATTTCCCCACAAGTCTTTGGATTAATGCCACACACTGATAGTGACTTCCTCACAATATTGCACCAAGATGAGATCGGAGGGTTGCAGTTAATAAGAGATGGCAAATGGATCTCTGTTAAGCCCAATCCTCAAGCACTTATCATCAACATTGGAGATTTGTTTCAGGTAATTACAAATAAATTTCAGCGCATTTTTACTTGTTATAACATGTCATTTATTTTATTATATATATATATATATAACACCAAATTAGGCTTATTAGTCATGCATGTTATTGGGAATATGCTTTAGTCATGTTAGTATATTTTCTTTATATTAGGTCTCTTTCTTTCTAGAAGCCTTTTATCTCTAAAAAGATTTTTATGTAGTAGAAATATAGACACCTTTAGTACTCTTTATTTATAATCTATAAGGTTGGCTTGAGATGGATTTAAATGGAGAATCTGGTGAATTGAGGATTTATGTAGTTAACATGTCATGTTTATATATATAAAGGGTTATAAGTCATGTTGGGAATGTTCTTTAGTCATGTTAGTATGTCTACTTGAGGTCTTATTTTTTCAAGAAGCCTTTTAGCTCATCAGAGATTTGTATCACTAGAAATGTGGACATTCTAGTACTCTTTATTTTTACTCTGTATCAGTAACGAAGATAAACATTAGTGAGAATTCCACATCTGTTCTGCATAAAATTAATGGGAATCTTCTGTTAAAATATTAACTTAAGTTTCCTTATGCAGGCATGGAGCAATGGTGTGTATAAAAGTGTAGAGCATAGGGTTGTTACTAACAAAGCAAAAGAGAGATTCTCAACTGCATTTTTCTTGTGTCCATCCTATGACACTGAAATACGGAGTTGTTTTGAGCCTCCTATTTATAGAAGATTTACGTTTAGAGAATTCAGACAACAAGTCCAAGAGGATGTCAAGAAATTTGGTTATAAAGTAGGTCTGCCTAGGTTTCTTGTATCAAGTCACTAAACTCAAACAAGTTTGTAGTAAATATGCATATATGGTTACATAAAAATGCATATATTGTGATATTCGACCTTTTAAATAGTTTATAGGAAAAACAGAGTAGTATATGATAATTTTTCTCTTTGAGTTTTAATTTACAAGAGGTTCATATTGTATACTCCCCATGTAAGTATTAGGTTGTAAGTACCATTTAAGCATGCACTGAGTGTGAGATAATAGTACTTTATAAATTTTGATCTACTATATAGATATTAGCGGAAAGAAGATTATTCTTGCTTTATGATGGTGATTTACAGCTTCTTTTTTCATTTTACTTTTTTTTTTTTTTTTACAACTTCAAAAGTACTTGGAAGTAAGAAAATTATTTTTATTTAAATAAGGAGCAACAAATAACAAGAACAAAAGGTTGTAGTGTTGTAGGCAGATGGATATGGGCTATGAGGCCCAAGGCGGTTCAGTGGCCCATTAATGTTGGCCCTAAGATTTGGCCCATGAAGCTCAAGTTGCAAGTCAAACAATAACCAAGCAGTTTCACCGGTTGTTCTTTTTAAATGAGGTGTTTAATTTTTGTTCCTATTTATTAAAAGAGATTTTTACATGGTAGGACTCTTATTAAAAAATATTTATACAAATAATAGTACTCCTGTTTTATTCTTAAAAAAGCACATTCAATTTACAATTGTAGCATTTTCAAAGATCCCTTACCTTAATTAATGATCATCAATTTCTTAAACGTTTAAACACTGAACCACAATTTAAGGGATTAATATTGAGCCAAATTAATCTATCCACTTCGCTCTCATCATTAAAGATAAGAAGGGTTGCTCTGATGGTAAGCAATCTCCACTTCCAACCGAGAAGTTGTGAGTTCGAGTCTCCCCAAAAGCAAAGGTGGGAAGTTCTTGGAGGGAAGGATGCCGGAGGTCTATTTGGAAACAGCCTCTCTACCACAAGATAGGGGTAAGGTCTGCGTACATACTATCCTCCCCAGACCCCACTAAGTGGGATTATACTGGGTTGTTGTTGTTGTTGTTGTTTCCCTCTCATCATTAATTTAAACTTTTCTAAACTTACCATTTGTCTATAAATCCTTTTTCCAAATAAATAGTTGATCTTAAAATCACATTTCCATTATTCTCTCAAACAAAAATACATTATATCTTTTTATTTACATAGTATATATTTGATGTATCATTATTAAATAATAGTATATAATTCTGTATATATTCTTTGTATGTATTACATATTTAATGTATAATTTATGTATATTTAAGAAAATCTGAATATATTTTATGTATATTTAAAATATAAAATATATATTTGTATATATGAGGTATATGTTATTTATTATTCAATATACATTAATTGTATAAGTAGTAACAAATTGAATATTTATATGCTTATGTATACCATTGTTATTCCTTATGTATAAATATGCGGTAAATAAATTTTTAAGTATAATATATTGCAAATAATATTAAATAGTTTTATTGCATAAAATTCTTTTACTGACAAGAATTTCGCTCAAAAAGGGTATACCATGACTACAGGGAGTAAGGACCGAGGAGTTATTTTTGGATGAAAATTATCCTCACATACATTTCCAGTCATATTTGCTTATTTTTAGGACTATTGTTTATTCTTAAAAAACTGAATCACTTTGGCGTTTTTTTAGGAAAGAAGTTTTTTGGATATTTTTCTTAAACGTGGTTATTGATCAATGTTATAGCTGTCAGATAAGATATGCATTTATTTAGCTGCCATGTTAGTAAAATGCCAATTGTTGCTAGGTTTTTGAAAATATTTCTTAAAATTTGTCTACATGTGTTTTTTCCTCTTTAAAACAAGGGCATTGTCACGACCCGGAATCTCCACCATTTGGATTGTGATTGCGCCTAACATCACACTTGCTAGGCAGACCAATGTTAGAGTTTTATTAGCCAATTTCGTTACGTTTCAGTGATTAACAGTAAACAAGCTAAAACAAGTCGAAATGAACGCGAAAGTAAATACATAGGCACTTTGATTATATACTATTACTACCCGGAATCTGGTGTCACAATAGACGCACTTAGTAAGATTTTACTATAAGTATTTATCCGAAAGAAAATACAACTGTTAATGAAATAAGAAAAACAATAAAGTATGGAGTATAGAAGGGGATGCCAGGGTCTGCGGACGCCAGGGTCGGCGGACGTCAACATGACTACATTGGGTCTCCAAGAAAGTGAATCCTACAGCCAACCTCTGAATCAGCCCGAATCAGCTCCAAAATCTGCACAGGAAGTGCAGAGTGCAATATTAGTACAACCAACCCCATGTACTGATAAGTGCCGAGCCTAACCTCGACAAAAGAGCGACGAGGCTACAACAGGAAATCACAATATAACCTGCATAAAGTATATAATTGTGACGACCCAAAGGGTCATCACCTGTTTTCTCATCCGTTCCGTGCTTCCAAGGCCTTGAAAACCTCACTTTTACTTGCCTCGATTGGCGTGCGCAGTCCGAGCGCGTAGCAGGAAAGCTTTTATGTTGAAATATGTCAAATTTGTGAAAAATTTAAAGAATTTTGATATTAATATGATTAAAGTTGACTTCGGTCAATATTTTTGGTAAACGGACCCGGACCCGTGATTTGACGATCCCGGATGATCAGTAAAAAAATATGGGACTTGGGCATATGCCCGGAGTCGAAATCCGAGGTCTAGAACCCGAGTAAAAGAATTTTTTTGTTAAATTATTTTTCTGAAATTATTAAGGAAAATGGAATTAAAAATTAATTAAAAGACTATGGTATGGGGCTCGTATTTTGGTTCCGACTCCCGGTACAAGTCTTATATATTATTTAAGCGCTTTCTGTGAAGCTTGGTCGAAATCGGACGTCGTTTGACGTGTTTCGGACTATAAGTTCCAAGTTTGAAAGTTCACGAAATTTAGATGAAAAATCATGTGGTTTGAGGCTTGATTCTAAGTAAATGATGTTATTTTGGCGATTTGATCGCACGAGTAAGTTCGTAGGATGTTTTTGAGGTTGTGTACATGTTTGGTTTGGAGCCCCGAGGGTTCGGGTGAGTTTTGGATAGGCATCGGATTGCATTTTCTCATTTTTAAAAATCTGGTATTTTCACTGCTGGTGTCTTCGCATTTGCGAAGAAATGATCGCAAATGCGACCACCTGATCACAAATGCAAAAAGAGGGAGGCCTGGCAGGTATCGCAAATGCGAAGAAATGATTGTAAATACGACAACCTGATCGCAAATGCGAAAAGAGGGAGGCCTATTGGGCGTAGCAACATGGATGATGTTGGGACTAGGTGAGCTGCATCATTGAGGCGACCGCAGCTAGAGTAGTTCCTTCCAATGTACTGTATTTACTTTCCATCCACTGTATTCCGGGTGGATGTTGCATTTTATTTCTCTTATCATTAGTCGCTCGTGTACTTGTGACACCGGGTTTCTGGGATGGTTTACAACGGATTTGTACTAATTATTATTATTTAAATTTGAATTCTAGTAGTGAACTTTTATTTATAAAAATGGAAGGAAAAACCTTAGATTTTCCAAAGTATTAAAAGAGGATTTAATTGATAAGTTAGTTGGCTTGCCTGACGGAGGTGTCCGGCGCCACCACGACCCTTAGTGGATTTTGGGTTGTGACAGACAAAGTGAAAATTATGGCGCCGAAATCCAACAGAAAACGCCCACAGTTCGAAGTTCAAACATACATTGAAATGAGAACAGCAACAAAACGGCAACCACGGTAGCAGAGTTCCTCAGCAAACCCAGAAATCAATGCCAAAAGAGGAAGAATTTCAAACAACACTTTGGTTTCAGATTTGGACGGAGGCTAAATTCGTGGGTAGAGCGCACGTAAGCAGAGTATTGTGGTTATTTTTTAGCTGAGATTGGGTTTTTCCAAAAATGGGTGGGTTTGTCCGTCTCTTTCTTAGAGAAAAATAGAAGAAGAAAAAGAAGAAGAAGAAGAAGAAGAAGAAGAAGAAGAAGAAGAAGAAGAAGGTAGTTGGAGTGTGTTACGCCGTTTCTGGCGGAGCTCGCCGGCAATGGAGGTTTCACGGCTGGTTTTGGCTAGCTTCCATGGTGATAGATGAAGAAAATGAAAGCAGAAATGAGAAGGGAGCGCTTATCGTATGGGTGTGTATCAGTGATGAAGATGAGGTATGAGAATCGCCATTTTTTTTTTTTTTTTTGGAAAAGGACCATGGGTTTTACGCCATTGCTTTCTCCAGAACTTTTAGAGCATGTTTGGAAAGCCACCTAGGAAATGGATTTTGGTGTAATTGGGTGTAATTATACAATTTGGCATGTTTGTTTGGCCAAGTAATTACTTGGTCAGCATAGAATTGGGTGTAATTGGAGAGGTGTAATTACACTCTCCAATTCTCAGGGGGGAGGTGAGAATTGGAAGTAATTGCACTGTGTAATTAGAAGGTTATTTTTTATTTTCTTTCCTTTCTATTTTTATTTTAATTTATTTTCGTTATAACTTTTTATTTCTATTATTTTAATTTTTAGAATTTTATTTTTACTTTTTAATTTCTTTTAAAATTTTAAAATATATTTTTCTTTGTACATTATTTATCTTTTACTTCTCTTCCTTTATTTCTTGTTATTTCATGTAATTGCTTATATTTTATTTTTATTTATTTTATTATTCTATTTTTTAAAATTACACCTCCTAATATTATAAAGTCATTTACAAACTTATCATATAATGAGTGATGTAATTAAAGTGGAATTTCATTATTGAATGTAGTTATAAACTTATTATGTTTCCTAATCTAAAATTATAGTGGAACTTACTACTATTATGTTGGAATTTGACAACATAAAATTATTAAATATAATATCATTTATACTTATAAAAATTTATAGGCATATATTATTATATTAACTTTTAAGTTTTGATAATTACTTAATTTAAAATTTAATCTAACTGTGTAATTACACTTGTGCAACCAAACAGTAAACTTGTAATTACACTTTAATTATACTATGACAAACAAACAGGTCGTTGTAATTACATAATTGAGTAATTACTAGGCTGTGTAATTATTACCTTAGTAATTACACCAATTCCAATTATAGGGTGACTTTCCAAACAGACTCTTAGGTTGAGGGTCTGTGAAGTGAGTTGAAGAAGAAGAAAGAGGGGTCCTCCGATTTTCCTTTTTTTTTGCGCGTTGCTTTGTATTCTTTCAGAGGAGGAGCGTTGTTTTTTTCTTTTTGATCTAGCTCTGTAGACGGTAGGTTTTAATGAGATGGGGGTCTTTGTCACGACCCATTTTTTCATAATAGGTCATGATAGCGCCCGACTCCGTTGTTAGGCCAGCCAATGCAGAAGTATAAATAAGTTCTCATTTTCACCTTTACCAAAAACTAAGCATAAAGGATTTTTCAAAGACAAGGCTAAAGCCAAGAGTGATAACACTGTAAGAAATGTAGTTATACAACCCAAAAAAAAAATGTCTACTAACGTGTGTGCCAGAACCTGGTGTCACAAGCTACGGGCAACTAGTAGAATATACACAAAAGAATGATATACTATCCTAATGTCTGAATTAGGATAGACAGAAACAAAAAAAAATACAGGGAAAGACTTCTTCGGCTGCGGATCGGTATAAAGGAGAAGCAGCTCACCCTAGAGGTCTCAAGGGTGCTCACTGATGAGCACCAGAGTAGTGTCCAGATCCACCTACCTCAAATCCTGTACATTTAAGTATAGAAGCGTAGCATGAGTACATAAACAACATGTGCCCAGTAAGTATCCCGCCTAACCTCGAAGAAGTAGAGACGAGAGGTCGACTTGATACTTACTAAGGTCAAGAAATAATGAGAATCATTTAAACAAGCAGGTACGACTCAAGTCATAAATCTTCTAAGTATGAAATAGAAATTCTTTCTTTAACCTCTCATAAAGTGTATATTTAAGCAAATCTGGAATTTTAACCACAAGTAGAAGCTAGATAACTCATACACAAATAACCACCGAGGAACGTACGGCCCGATCCAACAAAAAAGTAAATGTGCACTGTCGAGGGTCGAACGGCTCGAACCATAGATGCATCTATTACCCCGCTCACGAATCATACGTGTGACGCGGTAAAATGTAAATCACAACCACCCTGCTCGCGAATCATACATGCGACGCAGGTACACATAAATTACATGTTCTTCCAAGTACAAATCAATTCTCTTTTAATAATTCCAGAATAAATGAAATTGAATCCCTTTACAATTTTAGAGTCCAACTCGTTAGGATATAAACAATTCAACAGCCAACAAGGTTACAGATATTTCATGTATAACATGCTTTAGGATCCTAGACTACCCGGACTGTCATAAAGTCGCTACGCACAGACTCTCGTCACCTGGTATGCACGTAGCCCCCGCATATAAATCAATTTGGTTAATTATTACACCTATGGGGATATTTCCTTCTTACAAGGTTAGAAAGGAGACTCACCTCGCTCCAAAGTCCACTCCCAAAGTCCAAGAACGAGCCCAAGTCCTTAATTCGAACCGAACGATCCCAAACTAACCAAACGAAGTAAGAACTAGTCAATAAAGGCTCACAAGGTTGAATTCTAACTAGTTAAGTGATTTCCCAACCTTTACCATAAGTTTTCTAAATTCTGGCCCCGGGCCCACGTGCCCGGATTCCGAGATTTTTCGAAGGAAGTTGTTCTCTATCACCTAAGGATCACAAATATATGATTTCTAGTTCATCACATGGTAAATTACATGATTTAATCTTAGTTTTTTTTAATTAAACCCTAGGTCTAGCTCTAGCCCCTTGATTTTACTAAATTTTTAGTATTAAATCTACCTAATGTTTATATATTTGAGCTAAGTGAGTGGGGATTACTTACCTTGCAATGTTATATTGAACCCTCCTCTTTTTGGAATCACCAAAATCGCCTAAGTGTTGATGAGAAAATGATAGAAATGGCTTTGGGTTCGAATTAAATTAACCCTTCTGCCCAGCATTCTGCGGTCCCGCATCGGCGGAATTTGAGTCGCTTCTGCGATTCCAACCAAGATGGGCAAGACCGCTTCTGCGGTCCACGATTCGCAAAGGCGGGACCGCAGAAGGCCGCTTTTGCGGTTCTCCCACACCTGAGCCCTTTTCGCTTCTGCGATCTGCCGACTGCTTCTGCGGTCCAAGAGCCGCAGAAGCGGTTATGACAGAAGCAGCAGTTCTTGGTTCTTTTCAAATTCTAACTTCGCTCGAACCTCGACCATTTGACGCTTGGGCTCCCGAGCCCCGCCCGAATACACCGACAAGTCTAAAATCACGAGGCGGACCTACTCGAACCCTCGAAACACTCAAAACAACGCTAAATCGAGGAATCAACCCCAAAACCAAATGGATCAAATCATTGAATGTTCAAGTTCTAAATTTCCTTCTAACGGGTCAAAATGCCCTTAAACCACTCGAATTGACACCAAATTTTGTGGGTAAGTCTTAACTGATATTTTGGACCTATACCAAGTTTCAGAACTAAAATCCGAGCCCGATACCTAAGAAATCAATGATTATTTAGTTTATTTAATTCCTTAAAACTCTAAGTTAATAATTTCATAGAAAAATTCACTACTCGGGCTAGGGACTTCAGAATTCGATTCTGGGCATACGCCCAAGTCCCATATTTTCTCACGGACCCTCAAAAATTGTCAAATCACGATTCCGGGTCCGTTTCCCCAAAATGTTGACCGAGGTCAAACTTGGCCTTTTTAAAGAGACTTAAAGAAGCAACTAGGCTTATTCTTGTTCAAAACTCTTCTAACTTCCGAACTACCCATCCCCATAAGTCATAAATTAGCTAAAGCAAGTGTGGAAAGTATTATTTAAGGGAACGGGGTTCAAAAATACAAAACGACCAGTCGGGTCGTTACAGTCTTGGGCTAGGCGGGTCGGGTCAGGTGGGTTTGGGTAGGGAGATTGGGCTAGTCGGTGGGTTTGGGTAGGGATTTGGGCTCAGCATTAATTTTGGTCCAATTAAGTTTATACCAGCCTTTTCTTTTCAATTTCCTTTTTTCTTTTATTTTTTTCTTCCTTTAATTAATTAAAAACCTAAATTAAATTTATAAATTAATTTAAATTATAAAATTAGGCTAATTGTCTAACTATAATATTTATAAAAAGTAGTTGATCCTAAATTAAAGAGAAAAATTAATGATCCAAAATTAAAAGCTAAGAATTTAAAAATGAGTAATTTTTTGTGATTTTTATTTTTGATAAAATAATTAATCAACTAATTAATTCTAAAATGTGAACAAAAAATCTAAATGTAATGCATTATATTTTGGTATGTTTTTCATGATTTTAATAAAAATTAAATGTGCAAAAAATGCAAACAATAATAAAATTTTACAACAATTCCTAAAAATGGCAAATAATTAAGAAAAAATCTATTTTCTTGGATTTTATGGGAGTAGTTCGTATAGGACAAAAATCACGTGCTCACATCAGGTTGTATTCTAGTGGCTCATGACTAGTGACACCGGGATCAGGCAATGTTTGTTGTTTTTGTGTAGTTATTTCCGCTTATTTTGAAATATTAAAGCAAAAGATTTGTGATCATATTTGGTTAGTACATGAATTAAGGAAAAGACCTTTATATTATATGTGTTGAATCGGGTGGCCTAGTACTGCGATAGGTGCTATCACGACCGAGTTGGTTTGGGGCCCTGAAAACAATAGCTATTATTTTTAGAATATATATGTAGTTAAAAGTTATATATTTTGTGTCACAACCCCAATCCCGGCCGTGATGACGCCCAACACAATTGCTAGGCAAGCCCGACCATTCAAACACTCCCAAATCCAAATACACAACCCGTTACCATTTAATAGAGTTAAACTATCAGATAATACAGTTCCAACTAGTGATAGTAGACAAAAATAGTACGGAAACCATAACAGCTGTCAATACAACTCCCAATAGATATGGGGTCACGAGTCTAGAGCCTCTACGTACAACTGAGTAGCAAAATCTAAACAGAAGAAAGTCTAGGATGTGGAAAAAAACAAAGGGATAGGGGAGAAGTCGGGTCCTGCGGATGCCAGGCAGCTACCTCGACAACTCCGGGATGAATCTGAAAGTAGCCAATAACTCTACTGAGCCTCCGGGACACCTGTATCTACACACATGGTGCAGGGAGTAAAGTGAGTACTCCAACTCAGTGAGTAATAAACATATATAATGACTGAAGTTAAGAAATCGCAAAATATTACAATGTAAAGCTATAGCTGACAATTCAGCACATTTAACGGTGAAATAGCAGCAATTCAATGACAGGTAAATCAGATAAATGACAATGTACGAGTGCAATGCAATACATATGACCGCTGCGACGCGCAGCCCGATCCATTTGGGTACCCGCGCTCACTGTGGGGGTTCAGACTCCGAAGGGGCTCCTACATCCCAAGCGCAATATCAACGTAACATCGTTGCGGCATGCAGCCCGATCCATACTCAGTCCAGAATATGCACGTAAACCACTCGGGTAATATTAGAGTAATAGCTCTTAGCTCACAATGTCAGAAAAATGTAGTTTAAGTTTCAAATCTTAGAAATATGGCGGAACATTTCAAAAAAGTGTTTAAACTCAGGACTGAAATCATTTAACATTCCAAGTGATATGGAAACAGTGATAATAATCCCTGAAGGATGCAAATGATCGGCACAAAGCCCAAATATATCCATAAAATCCAAATAGGATGATTACCAGATAATTTCTAGTCAAGCACACAGTATGAACATCACTCGGGACGGACTGAGTCATAATCCCCAATCACAAACGACCTCGCACTCGTCAGAGAGTACGTGTCTCGCCTCAATGTAGCGTCACAATGTGATATTCCGGGGTTTCAAACCCTCAGGTCATTATCTACATCTATTACTCACCTCAAGCCGGCGCAAAATCTAGCTCGCTATGCCTTTTCCCCTTGAATCGACCTCCTCACGCGCCGAATCTGATCAAAACCACAAGGAATACGTTACAATAGGCTAATGGAACATAACCCAATTGAAAAGACTCGAAAAACATCGAAAATCACGAAGTTGGCAAAACTCGAGCCCGGGCCCACTTCTCGAAAAATTACAAAATTCACATCACCGGATTCCCCGTCTCTCCACGAGTCCATACATATCAAATTTATCAAAATCGGAGTTCAAATGCCGTTTCAAATCCCAAACTTTCATTTCAAAAACCAAGCCCTAGTTCTTCCAATTTTTACCAAATTTTCCAAGAATTAAAGGTTGATTCTTCAATTAAATGACGTTTCTAAGTCACGAGACTTACCTCCAATCAATTCCCGTCAAAATCCTCTTCACTTTCTACCAAAAAGCTCTTAAGGTGGTCAATAATGGAGGAAAAATGAATAGGCTCGCGGATGAAATAATCAATTAAACCCTTCTGCCCAGATGCCTTACACTACGCGAATGCGGTCCAAGACCCACGTGTGAGCACGTGATTTTTGCTCTCACGACGATTACTCCCAAAATTATAAAATAAAATAGTTTTGATATCACATT
>MU709882.1:17979-28748 GCA_026770625.1 Nicotiana glauca
GGCGAGACCCGAAGCAGAACCCGCTCACCTACCATATATGCAACATCACGAACCTTCTTGTCCGTGTAACTCTTATGTCTGGACTGGGCTGCACGGAATCTATCCTGAATCACCTTAACCTTCTCCATTACATCCTAAACCATCTCTGTGCCCAATAGCCTGGCCTCACCCGGCTCAAACCAACCCATCGGAGATCTACACCTCCTACCATATAAGGCCTCATACGGCGCCATCTGAATGTTAGACTGATAATTGTTGTTATAAGCAAACTCCGCCAGTGGCAGGAAATGATCCCATGACCCTTCAAACTCAATCACGCACGCACGGAGCATATCCTCTAGAATCTGAATAGTGCGCTCAAACTGTCCGTCCGTCTGGGGGTTAAATGTCATGCTCAACTCCACCCGAGTGCCTAACTCCTGCTGCACGGCTCTCCAGAACCGCGATGTAAACTGAGTACATCTGTCTGAGATGATAGAAACTGGAATACCATGCAAACAGACGATCTCTCTGATATAAATCTCTGCCAACCGCTCCGACGAATAAGTGGTACACACATGTATGAAATGAGCGGACTTCGTCAGCCGGTCCACAATGACCCAGATGGAATCAAACTTCTTCACGATTCGTGGGAGTCCAGATACAAAGTCCATGGTGATACGCTCCCACTTCCACTCTGGGATCTCAATCTGCTGAAGCAACCCACCCGGACGCTGGTGCTCATACTTCACCTACTGGCAGTTGAGGCATTTGGACACACAGTCAACTATATCCTTCTTCATACACCTCCACCAGTAGTGCTGCCTCAAGTCCTGATACGTATTCGCGGCACCCGGATGGATGGAATACCGCGAGATATGGGCCTCTGCTAGAATCAACTCTCTAAGATCGTCGACATTGGGCACACAAATCCGACCCTGCATCCTCAATCACATCCCTGGCATCACCATGCCGAACTCTGTCCTGAAGAACAAGCAAGTGAGGGTATCATATTGTCGCTCCCTGATACGATCAAATAGGGAAGACCAAGAAACCACAGAGGCTAGAACCCGACTGGGCTCCGAAAGGTCCAATCTCACGAACTGGCTGGCTAAGGCCTGTACATCCATCGCCATAGGTCTCTCTGAGACTGGTGAATATGCCAAACTCCCCAAACTCTCCGCCCGGTGACTCAAGGCATCGGCTACCATATTGGCCTTGCCCGGGTGATAAAGAATAGTAATATCATAATCCTTTAACAATTCCAACCATCTCCTCTGACGCATATTCAGGTCCTTCTGTTTAAGCAAGTGCTGCAAACTCCGTTGTTCAGTATAGATCTCACAAGGCACCCCGTACAAATATTGACGCCAGATCTTCAAGGCATGAACAATAGCAGCTAAATCAAGATCGTGGACGGGGTAGTTCTTTTCATGCACCTTCAACTGTTTGGATGCGTAGGCAATCACCCTACCGTCCTGCATCAACACCGCTCCAAGTCCAATTCGTGAGGCATCACAATAAACTGTATAGGACCCTGAATCGGTAGGCAGCATCAAGATTGGGGCTGAAGTCAAAGCTGTCTTGAGCTTTTGGAAGCTCGCCTCACACTCCTCTGTCCACTGAAATGGGGCACCTTTCTGAGTCAATCTAGTCATAGGGGCCGCAATCGATGAAAACCCCTCCACAAAGCGGCGGTAATAACCCGCCAAGCTGAGGAAAATACGAATCTCTATAGCTGAGGAGGGCCTGGGACAACCCTACACGGCCTCCACCTTTCTCGAATCCACTCGAATGCCCTCACTCGATACTACGTGGCCTAGAAATGCCACAGAACTCAGCCAAAACTCACATTTTGAGAACTTTGCATATAATTTCTTCTCTCTCAGAGTCTGAAGCAATGTCCTCAGGTGCTGCTCATGATCTTCCCGGCTCCGCGAATATACAAGAATATCATCAATAAAAACAATCACGAATGAGTCAAAATATGGCCTGAATACACTGTACATCAAATGCAAAAAAGCTACCGGGGCGTTAGTCACCCCAAAAGACATAACAAGGAACTCGTAATGACCATACCGAGTCCTGAAAGCAGTCTTCGGAATATCTGGCTCCCAAATCTTCAACTGATGATAACCTGAGCGCAAATCAATCTTGGAAAACACTTGTGCGCCCTGAAGCTGGTCAAACAGATCATCAATACGAGGTAAAGGATATCGGTTCTTCACTGTAACTTTGTTCAACTGGCGATAATCAATGCACATACGCATGGAACCATCCTTTTTCTTCACAAACAAGACTGGAGCACCCCATGGAGAAACACTGGGCCGAATAAAACCCTTACCCAGCAATTCCTGCAATTGATCCTTCAACCCAGGAGGAGCCATGCGATACGGAGGAATAGAAATGGGCTGAGTGCCCGGCAACAGATCAATGCCAAAATCGATATCTCTATCGGGCGGCATGCCCGGAAAATCAGCTGGAAACACATCGGGAAAATCCCGTACCACTGGGACTGAATCAACAGAAGGGGTGTCAACACTAACATCTCTAATATAATCTAAATACGCGGCACACCCCTTCTCAACCATACGTTGAGCTTTAAAGAAAGAGATAATTCTACGGGGAGTATGATCTAAAGTACCACTCCACTCAATACGTGGGACACCTGGCATAGCCAGTGTCACGGTCTTAGCGTGACAATCAAGAATAGCATGATGGGGCGACAACTAGTCCATTCCCAGAATAATATCAAAGCCAACCATACCGAGTAATAGTAGATCTGCCCTGGTCTCAAAACCACGAATAGTAACCAGACATGATCGATAAACGCGGTCCACAACAAGAGAATCTCCCACAGGAGTAGAAACATAAACGGGGGAACTTAAGGAATCCCGAGGCACACCCAAATGCGAAGCAAAATAAGAGGAGACATATGAATAAGTAAAGCCTGGATCGAATAGAACTGATGCCTCTCTATGACAAACCAGAATAATACCTGTGATGACAGAATCGGAGGCAACCGCCTCAGTACAAGCGGGAATGCAATAATATCTGGCCCGACCCCTCTCACGAGGGCAGCCCTTATCTCCCCGGCCTCCGCCCCTGGCTAGCTGGGCAGGTGGGGCAGCAGTGGGAGCTGGAACCATAGCCTGAGAACTCTGAGAAGCACACTGTGGCTGAGCAGTCTGTGAAGTTGCACCCCTACCAAGTCTGGGGCAGTCCCTAACCACGTGACGTGCATCGCCACACTCGAAACATGCTCTGGGAGGACGTGGTGGATGTGACTGACTGGAGCTAGGTCTGCTGGACTGACCTCTAGAAGCACCCCGCCCACGCAGGAGGCGCGCTAGAAATTGGAGGCGCGTAATAAGGCTCCTGAGGTGCAGGCGGAGCTGGAGTACTACCGGCTGCTGGCAAGGCTAAATGTACAGGGCGACCAGAATAACCCCTACCATAACGACCGGCTGAAGGGGTACGGGCACCAGAGTAGTGACCCGACTCTTGAGACCTCTTGGCCTCCCTCTCCCCTCGCTCCCTGGCGAGGATACCCTCAATCCTCCTAGCAATACTCACTACCTGATGGTAAGGAATATCCATCTCTAACTCTCGAACCATGCTGGACCGGATGGGCGGAATAAGACCCTCGATAAACCTCCGAACTCTCTCCCGAACTGTGGCAACCAAAGCCAGTGCATGTCTAGCCAACCTGATATAACGGACGGCATACTCTGAGACTGTCATAGCACCCTGGTGCAAATGCTCAAACTCCACGCACCATGAATCCCTGAGGCTCTAGGGAACAAACTCCCTTATAAACATGTCTGAGAATTGGTTCCAAGTCAGTGAAGCAGACTCGACTGGACTGTCCAACTCATAAGTACGCCACCAATCATAGGCGGCTCCCCTAAGCTGAAAGGCGGTGAAATAAACCCCACTAGACTCCACTATGCCCATAGTGCGAAGAATGCGATGACACTCCTCCAGAAATCCCAAGGCGTCATTTGATGCTAGGCCACTGAACACTGGGGGATCATATTTCTTGAACCTCTCTAGCCTACGTTGCTCGTCCTCGGAGACAGCTGACCCATCCCTGGGCTGTGCTGGTGCTGCAGGTGGTACATGAATAACCTCTAGGACCTGCTCCATCTGCACTCTCTGCTCAGGAGTGCGGGCTGCGGGAGTCTGGGCCCCTCCCCCGGCCTGGGATGTGGCTGCAGCGAGGGGAAGCAACCCCACCTGAGCCAAGGTAATGTACATGCTCATGAACTGAGCCAGAGTCTCCTGGAGCGCTGGAGTAGTAGTGGCTGTGGTAGGTGTACCAGGTGCCTGGGCTCCAACTGGATCTGCTGGTGGTACCTCAGCGGCAGCTCTCGCAGGTGTTATGGCTGCACCTCGTGAGCGTCCTTGACCTCTACCCCGGCCCCCACCCTGGCCTCGGCCTCTGACGGCGGCAGCAGGGGGTGCGGGTGCCTGGTCCTCTCGTGTAGCACATGTCCTCACCATCTGTGAGAGAATAGAAGACAGAAGTTTAGAACTGATGTCAAATTATCGCACGACAAGGAATTCAAAAGAAATGAAGATTTTACCTACACAGTTACATAGCCTCTCGTAGATAAATACAGACGTCTCCATACCAATCAGCGAGACTCTAATAAACCGGTATGTGTTTCGTGACTCCTATGAACCTAGTGCTCTGACACCAACTTGTCACGGCCCTAGTTCACCGATCGTGAACATGTCGTGATGGCACCTAGTCCCCACGACCAGGTAAGCCAAGTGTTGCAGAAAAGATTTAATATTTGCGAAAAAATCAATTAAAACTGAACGTATGAAAAATAACAACTAAGTATAAGGCCGTCCGGCCTGTACAACTCTAAAAATATGCGAAAGTCTACAACCAAATCCCAAAACCCAGAAACTCACGGGAAACACAGGCTAATAGAATTCCAATAGGTACTCAAATCTCCAGAATAACTACATCAAAAGTATGATACGATAACAGCTCTACAACTAGGATAAGGAAGAAGACTCTTCGGTCTGCGGACGCTGCAGATATACCTCGAAGTCTCTGTATGTCTCCTCGCCTCAAGGATAGTGCGCCTGAGTAGAGGTACCTGTATGATCTGCACACGAAAAAAAAACATGCGCAGGAAGGGCATGAGTACACCACAACGGTACTCAGCAAGTGCCAAGCCTAACCTCGGTTGGGTAGTGACGAGGAAAGGTCAGGGCCCTACTGAGGCAAAAATATAACAGTAGCAATAATTAACAATGTGGAAATCTGACCAAATAATAAACGCAGCAGTGTAGTAATGAAATTCAACGAAAACAATGATAACTGCCAGGATAAAGCAGAAACACAGGGTAACCACAACTCAATCTCAAGTACCAATAAGGGTCTCCCAGGATACCGTCCTGTAGCCCTCTCCTCAACTGTCCAATGGATCACCTGGGATACCGTCCCGTAGTCTAACTCTCGTACCAGTATCAAAGAATCTCCTGGGATATCATCCCGTTGTCCAATCATTATGTGCAGGGGATCTCCCGGGATACCGTCCTGTAGTCCCAAAATAAAAGTGCAGGGGGATATCCCGGGATACCGTCCCGTAGTCCCAAAATAAAAGTGCAGGGGATCTCCCGGGATACTGTCCCATAGTCCCAAAATAAAAGTGCAGGGGATCTCCCGGGATACCGTCCCGTAGTCCCAAAATAAAAGTACAGGGGGATCTCCCGGGATACCGTCCCGTAGTCCCAAAATAAAAGTGCAGGGGATCTTCCGGGATACCGTCCCATAGTCCCAAAATAAAAGTGCAGGGGGGTCTCCCGGGATGCCATCCCGTAGTCCCAAAATAAAAGTGCAGGGGATCTCCCGGGATACCGTCCCGTAGTCCCAAAATAAAAGTGTAGGGGGATCTCCCGGGATATCGTCCCGTAGTCCCAAAATAAAAGCGCAATCGCAGCCGGAAACACCAAAGGGATAAGTATGAAAAATGGAGTAGCAGATAGAACTAACCTAGCATGCTTCACGTAGTACAATTGAACAACTTAAGCAATTAGGCAATTATGTCGGTTAGACATGCTTTCCTAGTCTACCGCAAGTAATAAGCTTCAAGTAAGATAAGGCAATTAAGAAAGAAAATTAAATATTTACAACTTAAGTGAAACCGGATTTTTCATCAATCGGCTCAAGTACGCACTCGTCACCTCGCGTACAAGACACTCAAATATCAAGAACAAATCCTAAGGGGAAGGGTCTCCCACACAAAGTTAGACAAGCCACTTACCTCGAACCGGCTCAAAATCAATCCAACTCCACGTTCTTGCCACGAGTATCTGACTCCAAATGGCTCAAATCTATTCAATTAAATTACACATCGTAAATAATATTCCAAACAACCGATTCCACAATAAAAATTAAAGCTAGGGCGCAAAAATAGGTAAAATGACCAAAATACCCCTCGGGCCCCACGTCTCGCAACCGGGTAAAATTTACATTTCCAGAAACCTTGCACTCTCACGAGTCTAACCATACCAAAATTACAAAATTCCCATATCATTTCGACCTTCATATCGGTGATTCTATCCAAGAGGGTTTTCTACCCCCTTTCAACAAAATTCTCAGATTAAACACCAAAACTTGTAATAGATTCGAGTTATACAACCAAAATTGAGTTAAGAACACTTACCCCGTTGTTCTCCAAGAAAATCTGTCACAAAAACTGCCCAAACCGAGCTCCAAATCGTTAAAAATGGGAAATGGGAACGAAGTCCCATTTCCAAAACTTAAACATTCTGTACAGACCATTTTCAGCTTCTGCGGTCCAGGGACCACTTCTGCGGTCCCGCTTTTGCGAAAAAATTAACCGCTTCTGCGGTCTCCTTCAAAGCCCGACCAACCGCTTATGCGGTCTTCCCATCGCAGAAGCGAATCCGCTTTAGCAGAACAATCTCCGCTTCTGCGGTTCCTGGCCAAATGCCCACTTCCGCTAATGCGGCTGCCTGGCTGCTTAAGCGGCTCCGCTTCTGTGGCTCCAAAACCGCAGAAGCGAAAATACCAAAAGCAGCAGGCCTAAAATCTTCATAAGTCCAAAAATTCTCCGTTTTGCCATTCGAGTTCATCCCAAGACCCCCGGGACCTCAAACAAAAGTACTTATACCACCTAATACCTCATTCAAACTTGTACCAAATCTTAAAACACCTAAAACAATCCCAGAAATCCAATTAAATCAAAGATTCAAGCCTAAGAACTTCAAATTCCAACAAAACACGCTTTCGATCAAAAATCTAACCCGAACCTCGCCCGAATGACCTGAAATTTTGTACGCACATCCCAAATGACATGACGGAGCTACAGCAACTTCCAGAATTCAAATCCGACTCCCGGATCAAAAATTCACTATCGGACCGGAAACTTCAAAAATTCAAACTTCGGCATTTCAAGCCTAAATGAGCTACGAACCTCCAAAATACATTCCGAACACGCTCCCAACCCCGAAATCACCTAACGGAGCTAACGGAACCATCGAATTTCCATTCCGAGGTCGTCTTCACACTGTTCCGAATACGGACCATTTTTCAACTCTTAAGCTCTCATTTAGGGACTAAGTGTCCCAATACACTCCGAATCCTAACACCGAACGTCCCGGCAATCCAAATAGCACAAACGAACTTAAGGGAAACAATTAATGGGGGATCGGGGCATAAATTCCAAAAATTACGGGTCGGGTCGTTACATCCTCCTACACTTAAACATTCATTCGTCCTTGAACAAGCATAGAGAACATACCTGAAGTAGCAAAAAGATGAGGGTATTGGCTGCGCATATCCTGCTCGGTCTCCCAAGTCGCCTCCTCTGCCGGCTGACCCTGCCATTGGACCTTCACTGAAGCAATGTTCTTTGACCTCAACTTCTTGATCTGCCTATCCAAAATGGCCACTGGCTCCTTAACATAGGATAGATCCTTGTCCAACTGGACTGAACTGAAATCCAACACATGCGATGGATCACCGTGATATCTCCGGAGCATCGAAATATGGAATACCGAATGAACTCCAGCTAGGCTGGGAGGTAAGGCAAGCTCATAAGCAACCTTCCCAACTCGCCTCAAGATCTCAAAAGGCCCAATAAATCTCGGACTCAGCTTCCCTTTCTTTCCAAACCTCATGACGCCCTTCATGAGCGAGACCCGAAGCAGAACCTGCTCACCTACCATATATGCAACATCACAAACCTTCTTGTCCGCATAACTCTTCTGTCTGGACTGGGCTGCACGGAGTCTATCTTGAATTACCTTAACCTTCTCCATTGCATCCTGAACCATCTCTGTGACCAATAGCCTGGCCTCACCGGCTCAAACCAACCCACCGGAGATCTACACCTCCTACCATATAAGGCCTCATACGGCGCCATCTGAATGTTGGACTAATAACTGTTATTATAAGCAAACTCCGCCAGTGGCAGGAAATGATCCCATGACCCTCCAAACTCAATCACGCACCCACGGAACATATCCTCCAGAATCTGAATAGTGCGTTCGGACTGTCCGTCCATCTGGGGGTGAAATGTCGTGCTCAACTCCACCCGAGTGCCTAACTCCTGCTGCACGGCTCTCCAGAACCGCGATATAAACTGAGTACCTCTATCTGAGATGATAGAAACTGGAATACCATGCAAACGGACGATCTCCCTGATATAAATCTCTGCCAACCGCTCCGACGAATAAGTGGTACATACAGGTATAAAATGAGCGGACTTGGTCAGCCGGTCCACAATGATCCAGATGGAATCAAACTTCTTTACGGTCCGTGGGAGTCCAGATACGAAGTCCATGGTGATACGCTCCCACTTCCACTCTGGGATCTCAATCTGCTGAAGCAACCCACCTGGACGTTGGTGCTCATACTTCACCTGATGGCAGTTGAGGCATCTGGACACATAGTTAACTATATCCTTCTTCATCCGCCTCCACCAGTAGTGCTGCCTCAAGTCCTGATGCATATTCACGGCACCCAGATGGATGGAATACCGCGAGCTATGGGACTCTGCTAGAATCAACTCTCAAAGATCGTTGATATTGGGCACACAAATCCGGTCCTGCATCCTCAATACCCCATCATCCTCGATGGTCACATCCCTGGCATCACCACGCCGAACTCTGTCCTGAAGAACAAGCAAGTGAGGGTCATCATACTGCCGCTCCCTGATACGATCAAATAGGGAAGACCGAGAAACCATAGAGGCTAGAACCCGACTGGGCTCCGAAAGGTCCAATTTCACGAACTGGCTGGCTAAGGCCTGTGCATCCATCGCCATAGGTCTCTCTGAGACTGGTAAATATGCCAAACTCCCCAAACTATCCGCCCGGCGACTTAAGGCATCGGCTACCACATTGGCCTTGCCCGGGTGATAAAGAATAGTAATATCATAATCCTTTAACAACTCCAACCATCTCCTCTGACGCATATGCAGGTCCTTCTGTTTAAGCAAGTGCTACAAACTCCGATGGTCAGTATAGATAGGTAGTATAGGATTTTGAGTTGTTGAATCAATGATCTAAAGTAATTAATAACGAAAAATTGCTAAAAATTAGCTGGTATGTTTTTTTGGAATTAACTGGGCCGTTCGACCCTGCCTTTTTAAGTGCTATTTTGGGCCGCTGATTGCTCCAGCCTTTGGGCCCCAAATTATCAGGTCCAGATATGTTATAGCCAAGTTAGTCCTTCTTTGATTTTGGTTTGTTCTCACTGGGCTTATTTTGGAGCCCAATAGTCGGACTGTAGTGCTAAATTACCAATAGGACCGGTAATAAAATTAATTAAGACCTCTTCTTTTATTTAGAGACAAATAAATATAGAAAATCATAGCTCACTTTAGGAAATACCTTTTAGAATAAAATGAGACGAGTCTCGTCAAATGAAATCACAAATTGTGGGGCCCTCATTCAATGCTTAATAAAAATACTTAGAACTCGGGACAGGCCGTTTAGCAAATTTCACGGCCTTCCCAAAAGATATCAATACGTTAGTCACTTTAGGCACGTATTTTAATAATATTACCTTCCTAAATACGGGTGCACATTTATGTGACCCAAATCTAAATCTCAACGAAGTCGAAATGTGTCAAAAGCCACGGTGCACTGGTGCGACGTAGTTCGAGATACGTTTTCACGACGTTGCAATTCTTATTAAAAATAAATATATATAAAAAAAGCGGGTTACTAATAAAATGCACATAAGTTAGAACATGTTTTGAAATCAGATAAAATCAAATACAACAGTTGAGCGACCGTGCCAGAACCACCGAATCTGAGAATGCCTAACACCTTCTCCCGGGTTAACAGAATTCCTTACTCGGATTTCTGGTTCGCGGACTGTTAACAGAGTCATTCTTTTCCTCAATTCGGGATTCTAAACCGGTGACTTGGGATACCATAAATCTCCCAAATGGCAACTCTGAATCTTTTAAATAATCCCGTTTCGATTGTCACTTCAAGTTGTAAATAACTCCCTTTATTACACCCTTCACGGATGTAGTAGGAAAATGAGGTGTGACAGCTCTGGCGACTTTGCTGGGGACACAGACCCAGAACTTCGGTTTAGGGTTTAAGAATTCGAGCTTAAAATAATTGTTGTATTTGGTGTTATTTGATTTTCCTACATGTTCCATGCCTACTGTGCTGAATGTTTTACCGCTTTGATATTATTTGAACTGTATATATAAACTGTGCTGAAACTCTTCTCTTCTCACCTCCGGGGATGTGCTTACTGGTTGAGACTCCCTATTCTG
>MDKF010668661.1:0-56771 GCA_026770625.1 Nicotiana glauca
GACGGCGCCCTCTCCAATCCCTCCCAAAAATACTCCCCTGAACCGCCTTCTTCTCCTCTTTCCAACCCCCAAACCCCATCCCTCGAATCCCCATCAAACCCGTCGAATATCAAATTAAAAGCCCAGTCCAAAACCCTAATTCTTCCAAACGTCGTCAAACTCACACCATATACTCTCCTGGCCTCCCTATTTCCAAATCCTAAACTAGAACCCCTCAAATCCAAGCGGAATTTCACAAAATTCAGATCTAGGGTTTGAAGAGTCTGAACCACTTTTGGGTTTTTGAAGGTTCGACTTGGCTTCAGTTGATGTGGTTTGTTTAGTGATGGCCAAGTACACATATAACATTAACAAAAGAACAAGTTCAGGATCAGTCGGATTAAGACTCAAAATCAGTGAGTTTTTCTTCTTAAATTTCTTTATCTGTAGATTTCTTCTTATGCCTTAGCTTTTCTAATTTTGTTTTGCTTTGTTCGTCTTAGTATTCTCTCTATTCTTGGGGTTGATTTTAGGTTTTGATTGATTTTGATTACATTTTGTTATTTGATTGCAACTGTAGGATTCCTGTTTAGTATTTAGTTTAATTAGTTTAATTAGATTAGTATTTTGTTTGTCATTTGATTACCTGTATTCAAATATTTTTTTTCACCAATCATACTGTTTGTGATAATTTTTGTTTGCCTTTTGATTTTTGAAAAAACAAGTAGTGTAGTTTCAGTTTTATTTGATCCTATTTGTTAGTTCATTATTTGGTTAGTCTAATAACATTTTAGTTCGGTTATTTAGGATTCATTCCCAAGTACTAATCAGTTTGGATCTGGTTATAGTTAATCATTCCTATTTCTTTGTTCAATTGACCATAGTCAAATTCTGACCAGAGTGAAAGGAACTGGAGTGTAATTGGGTAGGTTAAGTAATTTAGGGGGAAGAACAAGGGTAGTTTGGTTATTCCATAAATAGAAACAAAGCTAGAACACCCTAGACTCTTTTAGAAGAGGGTTGTAGTTATAACTTCAGCAGTTCTAGTGCAGCAACTTGAGAAACAAGTCAGAAAATAAAGGACTAACTAGTTAAAAGTTGAAAATAGAAGAGGGACTAAAAGGGTAAATCTAAAATTTGAGAGAACCCGCAGCCTATAAAAGGGAGTCCACACTGCATTCTTTCATAAGTTTTTGAGCATCTGAAAATCCCCCAACAAATTTTAGACCTAAAATTTCCCCCCAAAAGCCTTCTGTAGTTAAACAGCCTTAAAATTTGAATTTCGAATTCGAAAAAATCAAATCTGACCTTTAGAGTTCGAAAGTTCATACTAGATCTTAGATTTCCAGAAAAAACCCAAAAAAAAGTAACACAAAACTTCAAAAAAACATTGTTCCAATGAGATTCTCAGGCTAATTTAGAAGTTTCAGTGGTTGTCTTGCATTTTCTAGCTCAGGATTTGATTGCTGAAGTTTTTCCGAAGTTTCCTGGGTGATTTGAGTTCGTTTGGGTTTATTCGAGTTATTTTGAGTGGTTTTGCCGGCTAGAATTGGTCCTAGGCTGGTGAAATTTTTTCTGGAACTCGAGCTGTGGATTTCTATATTGTATTGCTGCTGAACATTGCTGATCGTGCCTTCTTCTTTCATTTTTGCCTTTGATTCCAGGTATTCCTCAATCTCAAGAGGTGTAGAATAACTGAAATTGCAAATTCAAGGAATGGATAATGAGTTACTGCTTGTCTCCTTACCTGAAGATCTCCTTGCTTTACTCAGTTCAGAGTTTCATTTTTATTATAATTGAAACTATTCCTGTGCTTGTACTGGTATATTGGTGGATTTATTTGTAATATGGACTGGACTGTATTGGACTGTTTGGGACTATTAGGCTTATGGTTGCTCATCTACTAGTAGCCTTAGTATAGAATGATCTCTTGTTTTAATTTGACTCTTTTATAGGAGAATGTTATGAACTGAAAACAGATTCTAAGGTCATTAGAATGTTAGTTGTAGTGTTAGTAAATTCAGGCTTGTTATCATGTTCAATGAAAATTAAATTGATAGCGAGCTGCTGATTGGAAATTGGATTTAAAATGGTATGCGTGTTCCTATTGATGTAAAGACTAGGTGTTTTTGGTTTCAGATACACTTGATAGTACAGTTATTCATTTACAGGTTTAAGTCACACACAAAATTCATAGAATGTGCTGATTGAAACTAATTTGGTTTTTATTTTTGAGATTCTAAATTCAATACGTTGTGGCTGATTATATGAGTTGAATATTCATGTGATGACTAAGTTCAAGGTTATTCGATTAGAATCAATATTTGGAATTAAAATTAGCCTTCCATTTAAATAGCTGCGAATTAAAATCAGTAATTGAAAATCCACATAGAAATCAATATTTGATTATGGGCTCATGTATGCCAAAACCTGGCACCCCCTTACTTAAATGAGATTTGGCCCAGGAATTTGTATGACAAAGGCCCAACGCAGGGCAGCTTTTCATGAAGCTGACGTATTCCTGGGCTAATCTTCAAGGCCCAAAAATGCTGAAGGTTCGAATGCCTATTAAGGCTATGGATTTATTTATGTAACACAATTTTGGGCCTTCCAAGTTAAGCGGAACACTTGAATTAAGAGGTCTCCCTCTTGTTTAAGCGTGGACTTGAACTTGAGGCCCAAATGCTAATTAACTAGGCATTTTTAGAGACAAATTCAATAGAGAATAATAGCTTGCTTTAGGGTATCCTTAATATAACGAGCTGCGTCGCGCCAAACAAAATGCATAAATCGCGTGGCCCTCAAATGTTTTAGATTAAAATACATAGAATTTGGGACGTGCCGTTTAGCGAATTCCACGGCCTCCCGCAAAGATAATAACACGTTAGTCGCTTTAGGCACGCTTTTTAAATAATTTTACCTTCCTAAATTCGAGTGTGCATTTCATGTGACCCAAATCCAAATCCCAAAACGTTGAATAAAATGTGTCGAGGATCCGGGTGCATTCCATGTGACGTGATCCAAAAACATATTTTAAACGACGTTCAATTTCCTAAAATCAATTAAGTGATAAATAATTTTAAGATTACACTATAGGATGACATGTATTAAAATCAAATTTTTAGCCAATTATAATAGTTTAAGCGACCGTTCTAGAACCACGGGATCTGGGGGTGCCTAACACCTTCCATCGGATCAACAGAATTCCTTATTCAGAATTTGTAGTTCGCAGACTCCATTCGGGAAGTCGAAATTTCCTCGATTTGGGATTCAAGAAAAATCGGTGACTTGGGACACCAAAAGCCAAACTTATCCCAAGTGGTGACTCTGATCAATAAATAATCCCATTTTAAATAATGTCACTTTAAATGTAAAAACTCCCTTATACATTATCCTTCGGGGGTAGGTTTGTAAAAAAGGAGGTGTGACAGCTCTGGCAACTCTGGTGGGGATAACGAACCCAGAATTTTGATTCAGGGTTCAAGAATTCGAGCTTAGTATAATTGTTATATTTGGCTTTATCTGATTTTTCTACATGTTCCATGCTAAACGTGCTAAATGTTTTACCGCTTGGATATTTGTTGAATTGTATATATGAACTGTCGCGAATCCCTTCCTCTCTCTGAGTCTTCTACATCATGGAGAAGGGTGCACTTCGTGTAGCTTCTCTTCTGTTTAGAGTCTTTTCCCATTTAGAACGAGGTTTGGATAAGTTGCTAAGCCGGCGGAGCTTCTGTATCCCCGATACGCTGCCTCTCCCTGGGCTTGAGTTGTCCGCTTGGGTAAGCCAAGTCTAGACCAATAAACCTAGGGTTTAAACCTAGAAGAACAAAACCTCATGCCGGATCCCTAGTAGGACGTTTATTTGCATCATGTGCATTTGACTTAGGGGACTCAACACAGGAGGTTGGGTCCGTCTAGGACATGTGACCTGAAATGAAAAGACCATCCTGATGCATCTTACGTGCTACTAGCGCATTTATTTGCTCGGCTTTGCATGTTGACCGACTTGTATATAATGAGAGAAAATGAAAAAAATCAGCAGTGTTAGGACTAAGTGAGGGTAACCATTTGTTGTGAAAAACCAATGCCCATACTACTCTGAAATGCTGCCGAATTTTTGAAAAATGAAAAAAAAATATATTTGAAAATGAAAATTGTTGTTCAAAAAAGATATATTTGATTTTGGCAAATCTGCCCGAACTACGCTGGTTTGATTCTCACCGGACGTGAGATACGTAGGTAACACTCATCGGGTCCAACCTCCCTTTTGCAAAAATAGCCGAAAAATATCAAAATTTTAAATTTTTGTCGTAAATGAGTCGGGTGATGCCATTCTTGTTAAAATAAGCCGAATGTCCCCAAAAGGGCGTCGGAAGGCCGTTTTTGCAAGAACAGTCACCTTGAGGCATTTTTAAAATGGTTTGCGGGCACAGCCTTAAAAGTTTCCTCCCAGAAGTGCTGAAAGGCCGTATTTGCAAAACCAAGTCCTTGTTTTCTAAATAAAGAAATTTGGCAAACAAAAATAGCCATTTTTATTTGTTAGGTCAAAATAAGTCACTAAATCTCCTTTAAATAAATGTGCAGGATGAATCCAAGTAGCATTGAAACGTTCTCAGTCCTGAGTGAGATCCCTTTGAAACTCCATATGTGGTGGAATGATTTGGGAAAAGGAAGCAGAGAAACCGTGGTCAAGGTTCTGGGTGGTCTCGTTGATTTGTTGAACATCAAACCAAGAACAGATATTATTGAGGCACTGATATCATTCTGGGACCCAACCCGTGATGTATTCCGGTTCTCGGACTTTGAACTTACACCCATACTAGAGGAGATTGCGGGATATGCGGGTCTCAACGGGAACCTCAGGAGTAGATACCCATTAACACCGAGACCGGTAGCCCTTCATAGATTCTTGGACTTGTTGAGCATCAGTCGGGACATTCAAGATCCGCATTTAGCAGAGGGGTGTTGCACACTACATTTATTATATCACCGGTATGGAACATGCCGGGAACAAAGGTTTTGAGGAGCCCGGCGTGGATTGGCCTTCATAGTAGCTTTTCTGGGGGTTGTGGTCTGTCCAAGAAAAGACGGTCACATAGACATCGGCCTTGTAGGAATGTTGGATGTGGCCATAAAGAAGCCTACTAGCATAGTGGTTCCCTTGATTGTGGCGAAAATGTACCGAGCTTTAACTATGTGCCGAGAGGGTGTAAAATTCTTTCAGGGTTGCAATCTACTACTACAGCTATGGATACAGGAGCACCTTTGTCATCGCACGGGGTATTATGAGCTATGGTTTGACCGGGCTGAGCTGTATTGCGGAGTTCGGAAACAGGGTCACAGGTCCCGAGGGCACTGAGGCTTGGTTGTCATGCTTGAGATCCTTTGACTGCGGATAAAGTTGAATGGGCTTTTGGATGGCTTCCTGATACTGAGGCTGTGTGCACATCGGCTGAAGTACCTTATATTCTTTTGATGGGCATCCGAAGCATCTAACCTTATGCTCCTTACCGAGTCCTTAGGCAACTAGGAAGATTCCAAACTGTTCATAGTGATGAAGACTTGAGCGGACAAATCATTGAGTTAGGCCCAAAAGCTACATTTTTGAAAGGAAAGATCCGACAAATATGGAATTAGTGCAGGCACCTTGATCCTAAGAGTATAGTACAGGATCGGGCCAGAGGCGAGGTGGATCCCAAATACTTGACAGTTTGGCAAAAGATTTTAAATCCTTGAGAGACCCGCCAAAAGGCCACATATGCAACAATGCACCGACGGGGCCCAGGTGCAGTGGGATTGGCTAGCCAAGGAAAGGGAATACCGAGCAAGAATAGGGAAGTTGGAGCAACAGGTCCGAGATCTTCAATTTGAAAAGAGTGTGCAAGCAGCAGCTGATGAAGGTGATAAAAAGAAATTGGCCCAGGAGAATGAAGCTCTCAAAGCTCAAATCCAACAAATGAAAATAGATGCCAAAAATCAAGAAAGAAGTTGGTCCGACGAGAGATTGATAAAAGGGCTGAAGAAGCAAATCTTGGATTGCCTGGAAGAATTAGAGAAACCTGAAGGGAACATGGCAAGACTTCGAGCACAATGGGCAAAGAAGACGGAGGAAAGAGCCCAGTTTGTACAACAAATGAAAAGGAACTACGAAGGAACCATTGCCAATATGAAGAGAAAAATGAACACCCTTGAAGATAAGGCAGCCCGGCGTGACAAAGAATTACAGGTCGAGAGGGAACAATGCTATGTGCTAATCGCCGAGATGGAGAAGGAAATAAAACTGTTGCAAGGCCATCATTTACAGGACTCTCAGGTGCTAGAGGCTCGTACCCAACAGATAAGTCGACTACTCCAAGAAAAAGGCCGAATCAGGGAAAGAATCAGAAGCATTGCAAATTATATTGTTATGAAGTGTCAAGCCGGTGAACGAATAGGTCGTACCACTTTCTTTGCTTCCGTGATGATATTTGTTCGTCAGGTCATGAATGATTTGGAGCAGTTGCAAAGGGATCTTGCACGCACGCCCGCGGTGATGCCGAACGATGCCCCGCGGGCCCTAGGATTTGAAGCTTTGATGTATTCCTAATTATCGAGCCTATATTTTGTTTTTGAGTCTGTTTTGCAATAGTAGTATCTTTTGTAATCGGAGTTTTTATTAATGAAAAATTGAAATCCCCAAAAAATTATTTCCTTATTTTTGCAATAATTTGCAAGAACTACGCTTGGTCTGATTTATGCAGGGTCATGATACGTAGGCAATCTCCATAAGATTCGACCGTAATCCTAAGAAAAGAAAAAAAAGAGAAAAAGAAATACGAGGAAATCAAATAAAAGAAAAAAAGAGAAAAAGAAACGCAAAAGAAGAGATAAGGAATCGAGAGAAAAACCATGGCAAAAGAAAAAGGGAAAGCAGAAAATGAAAAACAGAAGGAAAAGAAAAATGAGAGAAAAAGAAAAAGAGAAAGAAAAGCAAGACCAAAGAAAAAGCCGGGATGACGCATGCAACCGTAGCAAACACGTAGATACTCATTTAACTGTATAGGTGCATCACACCCCAATGTGCGGTTACCTGTCTGTTATTTGTTTCAAACTAACTGTTGTTACTGTCAAATTCCAGCTTAGCTTTAGAAACGGTTTGTTGTGGTACACTGGCATCGCATCAATACTTTACCAGATCGAAAGGCAGTGTGGAAATGTCTACAGAAATGACTTTGCCCGCAATTCCTATATCTGAAGATAGCCCTATCTTGGGGGTCCCAGCATCTGAGTCTGTCACAGCCGAAGAGAATCGGATACTACGTCTCCGACTCATGGAGATGTGGGACGCCTGGACCAATGGAAGAGAACTTCCAAGCGCCATCCCTGGATTTCCTGAACTATTTCCTAGATCCGGGGGTACTTCCAATGTCCCCATTAGCCACTCAAATACTCCGTTGGGACAGCCTACTATGACCGCCCACTTTATAGGAACATCTTCTGAGGTCCGCCCCAAGGTGTTCCCATAAGGAGCAGCTCCTAATATTTTCACTGCTCCACCATGCTCTGCTACAACACAACCATCACTGCCAAGGCCTGCTGTTGATCCTTCGATTTTCACCTTCCAAAGCCCTGTCTTTCAGGCGGATCCTCATCAATATCCCACATATACTTATTCTCAGCCACCAACATTTGAGCTTACACCAGGGCAAGATAAAAACTCCCAAAGCTCCTGAACAAGATGATATGGCGAAAAGAATGAGGAGCCTTGAGCAGAGTTTAAAGAATATGCAAAGCTTAAGTGGGCAAAAAAGTGTTTCTTATACAGATTTGTGCATGTTCCCTCATGTGCACATGCCCTCAGGGTTTAAAATGCCAAAGTTTGAAAAGTATGATGGGCATGGCAATCCCATCGCTCAATTGAAAAAGTATTGTAATCAACTGCGTGGGGCCGACGGCAAAGAAGAGTTGTTGATGGCTTACTTCGGAGAGAGCTTAGTGGGCATTGCCTCAGAATGGTACATGGACCAAGACATCTCACGATGGCACATTTCGGACGATCATGCCAGGGATTTTGTAAGGCAGTTTCAATATAACATTAACATCGCACCAGATCGGAATTCTTTGGCAAATTTGAAGAAGAGACCCTCAGAAAGCTTCAGAGAATATGCTATTAAATGGCATGAACATGCATCGAGGTTGAAACCCCCCATGGACGAAGTAGAAATGGCCACTGTCTTCCTCCACGCTCAGGAAGAAGATTACTTCCAAAACATGATGTCGGCTATGGGCAAGCCTTTTGCGGAGGCAATCAAGATTGGTGAAATGGTAGAGAACGGATTGAAAACGGGCAGGATTTTGAGTCAGTCGGCCATCAGAGCAACCTCCCAAGCCATCCAAGGCGGGTTTAGAGGAATGGCCAAAGGTAAAAAGAAAGAGGAAGCAGTTATGGCAGCATCAGGGGGTAGAAGATACCGGGCTCCTAGACCTGTGTTCTCCGAAAGAACCCCTCAACACTACTATCCTCTTGCTGATATGGCTTATGCTCCCCCGCCTTAAGTCATGAATGCTCAACCTTTCGCCCGACCGCAGCCACAGGCCAACAGAAATCAACCTCCATTCCAAAGAAACCAGCCTCCTCACCAGAACCACTATAATCCCCGACCTCCGCAGAATAACTTCCGTCCTCGGGAACCACCCAGAAGACCAAACTTTACACCCATCGGTGAAGCATACTCCAGTCTGTTCCCGAAGCTTGTCCAGATGAATCTGCTGCAACCCATACCCCAAAACAGGCAAAATCCGAAATCACCATCCTATCAGCAGGGCATCCGATGTGCTTATCACTCAGGAGCTGAGGGGCATGGTACAGACAACTGTTGGACGTTGAAAAAGGCCGTGGAAGATTTAATAGAACAGGGGAAGATAGTGTTGAGGGACGAAGAAGCCCCAAATGCGACTAACAATCCGTTGCCCGCTCACAATAACGGACCGGTAATCAGGATAATTTGTGAAGACAGGGAGTTTGATCTATCTTTAAAAGCCATAATTGCTATCGCCGATGTAGAAAGGAAGCCCAAAGCAGCCCTAAAGTAAGAAAAAGGGGAGAAAAAGAATAAAATTGTCAAAATTGAACCCGAGAAGACAACTGAAACAAAAGCAGAGACGGTGCCTCCTAAAATGGAATTCTCTATATTCCGTGAGGTCGCCAAGAAAAACCACTGGTTGTCAGTGCTCCGAAGAAGTTTGAAGTGAAAAACAGAACGCAGATGTATGCACCAAAAGGAGGTTATGTGGTACGAGGGACAATTAAACTGCCTCGGCTGAATGAGCTAGTAGTTATTGGACGCATACCACATAAGCCAATAACAGACCCTTCTGCGGTACCCTGGAACTATTAGCAGACAGTGGTTACGTACAAGGGCAAACAAATCTCGGGAGAACTTCTAGGAAAGACCTCTGTTGAGAAATATTCAAATGTACAGGAGGTAAATAATGCCACACGAAAGCGCTTCCCATCCAAGAAGCTTGTCAGTACTGAGGAAGCAGAGGCTTTTTTTCCAAAAAATGAGGATGTTTGATTATGAGACCGTGGATCAATTGAGGAAAAATCCTGAAGAAGTGTCGTTGCTGTCACTGGTGTCGAAATCCTTCGAACATCAGAAGATCTTAATGAAAACTCTGAATGAGGCGTATGTACCAATTGAAACTTTAGTCGAACAGCTTGAAAGAATGGCAGAAAGATTCTTCGCCGTCAATCAACTCTCCTTTAGTAAAAACGACTTGTTTCCAGAGGGAGCGGCTCACAACAAAGCCTTACATCTGACTGTCAAGTGTGAAGGTTACTATGTCAAGCGAGTCATGGTGGATGGAGGCTCGGGTGTTGACACCTGCCCACTCTCCACACTGCAAATAATAGAAATCGGGACCGGAAGGATTCATCCCAATAACGTTTGTGTGAGAGCCTTTGATGGCGTTAAAAGGGATACTATCGGAGAAATAGATATGATATTAACTATAGGCCCGGTGGATTTCGAGGTGACTTTCCAGGTGTTAGACATGGATACATCTTACAATTTTCTTCTGGGAAGGCCCTGGATCCATGCTGCGGGAGCTGTACCCTCCACCCTCCACCAAATGGTGAAATTCGAGTATGAAGATCAGGAAATCGTGGTCCACGGAGAAGACGAGCAGTCCATTTATCGAGACCCATCTATCCCATGTTTGGAGGCGAGAGAAGGAAGTGAGCATATTGTTTAACAAGCCATTGAAATTGTGTTGGCAGATCAGTACGAGGAAGGAGACCCGTGCCCCCAACCTTTCTTATCCAATGCCTCGATTATGGTGGCAAAGGAGATGATCAGACATGGTTTCAATCCGGGAAAAGGCATTGGAAAGTCTCTGCAGGACATATCTGAGCTGGTGACTTTGCCTACGACTGAAAAATTCTTCGGGATAGGTTTCTACCCTACCCCAGATGATGAAAAATGGGCAGATGAAAGAAAGAAAGAAGGATGGGTCATGCCACAACCATTGCCACATCTCTATGATACTTTTGTCAAACCTAAATACAGTGAAGAGGAGGACGATGAGGTGTTCACGCTGAGGAAATTGAAGATATATGTAGAGCTATGAGACAAATACTCTATGAAACCCACATGGTTCAGCCAGGGGAGGGCACTAGCACCGCTGAGGTGCTATATATGGGACCAGATGCTAAACTCCAAAACTGGAAGGCTACGCCATTCCCAGTCAGGCAGGAGTCCCGGTAGACTAGCCCTGCCACTTTTTCTGCATCCCAAGTTATTTCAGGGTGTAACTCGGGTGTTTCTTTTAGTTTCTTGTCTTTAAATTCCTGAATGTAAACCCCTGTTATCTTTCCATATTCCAAGAAATGAAATCAATATTTCATCGTCCACTTTCTCTTTATTCTTTCTGATTTTTGTTATTTTTCCTTTTTCATTTCTTTTTTCAGTTATAATAGTGCGGCTTTAAATAACATGACATGCTTGCGGACTTCATGCCCAGATTCAAACACGCTGTCTAACTGTGAAATAATGAACCAAGAACCGGAATATGACGAAGAAGAGGCTTTTAGGGAAATAAATCGAGAACTGGAACACTTTGAGAACAAACCTAAGACAAATTTGAATGACACTGAACCGCTTAACTTGGGAACAGCCGAGGAAATCAGGGAAACCAAAATAAGCATTCACACATATGAGAAAACTCGAGATGCAATAATCCAATTCCTGTTTGAGTTTAAAGATGTGTTTGCTTGGTCATATGATGACATGCCAGGACTGAGCATTGATCTAGTGGTGCATAAATTACCAATTTACCCCGATTGTCCTCCAGTTCAGCAAAAGCAAAGAAAGCTTAAGACTGATATCAGTGATAAGATCAAATAAGAAATCACAAAACAGCTAAAAGCGGGGGTAATCCGAGTGGTTTGATATACCACATGGTTTCCCAACGTAGTTCCAGTGCCAAAGAAAGATGGGAAAACCCCGGTGTGTGTGGACTGCCGAGATTTGAATAGGGCAAGTCCCAAAGACAATTTCCCTTTGCCCAACATCCATATCCTTGTTGATAACTGCGCCAAGCATGAGATACAGTCCTTCGTGGATTGTTACGTAAGATATCACCAGGTGTTGATGGATGAAGAAGATGCAGAGATGACAGTCTTCACTACACCCTAGGGTACATACTGTTATCGGGTTATGCCATTTGGGCTGAAGAACGCCGGTGCAACTTATATGAGATCCATGACTGCCATCTTTCATGATATGATGCATCAGGAGATAGAAGTATATGTGGACGACGTGATCATCAAGTCCCGAACTCAGACTGACCACGTTCGAGATTTGAGAAAGTTCTTTGAACGATTGCGCAAGTAGGATTTAAAGCTGAATCCGGCTAAATGCGCCTTCGAAGTCCCATCAGGCAAACTCCTAGGTTTCATAGTCAGCAGGAGAGGTATTGAGTTAGATCCAACAAAGATAAAGGCTATTCGAGATCTACCTCCTCCGAGGACTAAGAAAGACGTGATGAGCTTATTGGGCAGGGTTAAACTATATCAGTCGGTTCATTGCTCAACTAACTACCACATGTGAGCCCATATTCAAACTATTGAAAAAAGATGCAGCAATCAAATGGACACATGAATGTCAAGAGGCCTTCAACAAGATCAAGGAATATCTGTCAAACCCTCCAGTCTTGGTCCTACCGGAGCCAGGGAGACCTCTCTTCTTGTATCTGATGGTTTTAGAAAATTCTTTTGGCTGTGTCCTCGGGCAACATGACATAACCGGCAAGAAAGAGCAGGCAATTTACTATCCGAGCAAGAAGTTCACCAGTTATGAAGCTAAATATACTCTGTTGTAGGGAACGTGCTGTGCTTTGACGTGGGTCGCTCCAAAGTTGAGACATTATCTTCAAGCCCACACTACCTACCTCATAACCAGGTTGGATCCTTTGAAGTACATATTCCAGAAACCGATGCCCACTGGGAGACTGGGAAAATGGCAAATCTTGCTCACTGGATTTGACATAGTCTATGTCACTAGCACGGCCATGAAAGGCCAGGCGTTGGTAGATCATCTGGCGGAAAACCCGATTGATGAGGAATACCAACCGTTGAGCACATACTTCCCAGATGAGGAGGTAAATTCAGTAGAAGCAATCTCATAGGAAACCCGTGCCTGGAAAATGTTCTTTGACGAAGTAGTAAATGCTAGAGGTGTAGGAATTGGGGAAATCTTGATTTCACCCACTGGTCAGCACTAACCAGCTACAGCCAGGCTCCGATTCTTCTGCACAAACAATACTGCTGAGTATGAAGCCTGCATCATGGGCATGACTATGGAAATCGACCAAGATGTTGAAAATTTATTAATCATGGGGATTCTGATCTGATTATCCGACAAGCCCAAGGAGAGTGGGAGACCCGGGATGTTAAGCTCATTCCCTATCGGCAACATGTGGAAGACCTCAGCAAGTGGTTCAAGCCGATAGAGTTCAGGTACATTCTTCAGTGTCACAATGAACTAGCTGATGCACTCGCCACTCTGGCTTCGATGCTGCCTTACCCAAGCAATGCCCATATTGATCCTCTGGAAATTCAAATCAAAGAAAGACATGGCTATTGTAATGCGGTCGAGGCGGAACCCAGCACCCAGTCATGGTATCATGATATCAAGAGATTTCTGAAAACACAAGAATACCCCGAGCAAGCCACTGAGAGATCAAAAGAGAACCATTAGACGACATGCGAGTGGTTTCTTCTTAAGCGGTGATGTCTTGTACAAAAGGACCCCGGACCTCAACTTGCTAAGATGTGTTGATGCCGAGGAAGCTGGAAGAATTATGCATGAAGTACACGCAGGAGTGTGCGGACCTCATATGAATGGTTACGTATTGGCAAAGAAAATCATGCGAGCAGGGTATTACTGGATAACCATGGAGAAGACTGCTTCAGCTTTGTTCGAAAATGCCATCAATGTCAGGTGCACGGTGATTTGATTCATGCACTTCCAATAGAACTTCATCCGATGTCAGTACCTTGGCCATTTGTTGCTTGGCGTATGGATGTCATTGGGCCAATCGAGCCAAAAGCTTCGAACGGACATAGATTTATATTGGTTGCAATTGATTACTTCACGAAATGGGTTGAGGCCATCACACTCAAGTCAGTTACCAAGAAATTCGTGGTAGACTTCGTGCACTCCAATCTCATTTGCCGCTTTGGCATTCCTGCAACTATCATTACCGATAGTGCTGCGAATTTGAACAGTCGCTTGATGGGAGAGGTATGCGGACAATTCAAGATAACACATAGAAACTCTACTCCTTATCGGCCCAAAGCCAATGGTGCCGTCGAAGCAGGAAAACTTCAGAAAAAACCAGAAAGTTCATCCTAGATCTTAGATTTCCAGAAAAAACCAAAAAAAAGTAACACAAAACTTCAAAAAAATACTGTTCCATTGAGATTCTCAGGCTAATTTCTAAGTTTCAGTGGGTGTCTTGCATTTTCTAGCTCAGGATTTGATTGCTGAAGTTTTTCTGAAGTTTCCTGGGTGATTTGAGTTCGTTTGGGTTTATTTGAGTTATTTTGAGTGGTTTTGCCAGCTAGAATTGGTCCTAGGCTACTGAAAGTTTTTCTGGAACTCGAGCTGTGGATTTCTATATTGTATTGCTGCTAAACATTACTGATCCTGCCTTCTTCTTTCATTTTTGCCTTTGATTCCAGGTATTCCTCAATCTCAAGAGGTGCAGAATAACTTAAATTGCAAATTCAAGGAATGGATAATGAGTTACTGCTTGTCTCCTTACCTGAAGATCTCCTTGATTTACTCAGTTCAGAGCTTCATTTTTATTATAGTTGAAACTATTCCTGTGCTTGTACTGGTATAATGGTGGATTTATTTGTAATATGGACTGGACTGTATTGGACTGTTTGGGACTATTCTGCTTATGGTTGCTTATCTACTAGTAGCCTTAGTATAGAATAATCTCTTATTTTAATTCGACTCTTTTGTAGGAGAATGTTATGAACTGAAAGCTGATTCTAAGGTCATTAGAATGTTAGTTGTAGTGTTAGTAAATTTAGACTTGTTATCATGTTCAATGAAAATTAAATTGATAGCGAGCTGTTGATTGGAAATTGGATTTAAAATGCGATGCATGTTCCTATTGATTACGATTAGGTGTTTTTGGTTTCAGATACACTAGATAGTCCAGTTATTCATTTACAGGTTTAAGTCACACACAAAATTCATAGAATGTGCTGATTGAAACTAATTTGGTTTTTATTTTTGAGATTCTAAATTCAATACGTTGTGGCAGTTGTCCAGATAATCCTGGGGATCCTCGGTAGATGTACCGCTGAAGGTAGTAGTGAAGAGCTTGGTAAACCTGTCCAATCTCCACAAAGCATCGACAGACAGTGTTGCTCCATCACCGGCCTGGGCTACCATACCCGGCTGAGCTGCTCTGACTAGCTAAACTGCTGGAGTCTAAATCCGGGGAGCTACCTGCTCCGGAGTGCGAGTAGCAGGAGTCTGGGCTCCTCCTCCAGCCTGAGAAATGGCTGGTGCTACAGGAAGTAAACCTGTTCTGGTGACACTCTCCATAAGGCCCACCAATCGGACCAGAGCGTCCTGAAGAACTGGGTAGCAATAAACCCCTTTGGGACCTGAGCTGGGCCCAAAGAACTGCTGGGGCCGGAACCTCCTCGTCAAAGTCAACCTGAGGCTCCGCCATTAGTGCTGCTGCTCCAGGCTGAGCTCTGCCCCTACCTCGGCCTCTAGCACGGCCTCGACCTCGGCCTCTGCCCCTCGTGGGAGCTGCCTAGGTAGGGCTCAGACTGCTGATCAGTAGAGGAGGAAGCGTGTGTTCTCGCCATGTGAGAAAGAACAGAGTAGAAATTTAATTATAAACCAAACCGCACGACAAGAAAGAACAAATGTGAAAATTTCCTAACTTTGTAGCCTCTGGGGGATAAATCCATATGTCTCCGTACCGATCCCTCAGACTCTACTAAGATTGTCCGTGAATTGTGAGACCTATGTAACTTAGGGCTCTGATACCAACTTGTCACGACCCAAAATTCCTACCCTCGAGAGTCGTGATGGCGCCTACTCGTTGAAGCTAGGAAAGCCACCCATTTGGAAAATCCTTAAACACTTTTATTTTAATTCCTTTTTACCAATTAAATTAACAGGGAATAGGCAACAAAATAACAGCGGAACATGAAATTTAGCTGAAGTCTTAAGTAAATATGAACCAAAATATCCTGAGACAACACATGCCTCTAACCAGAACCTGGTGTCACAACATCCACGGACTACTAAGAGTGCTAAATACAAATGTTTGAAAGAAATATAACACTGTTTGTCTCGAATACATGAGATAATAGAATAAAATAAAAGATAGAGGAGACGTTGGGCATGCAGACACCTGCAAGGCTACCTCGGTGTCTTAGTAGACTGAAGGCTGGCTCTCGAGCTACTGCTGCGCACCAAAAGCTACTCCGGGATCTGCACACAGTGCAGAGTGTAGTATCAGCAAAACCAACCCCATGTCCTGGTATATATATATAACTGCACCGATTTATGTGGTAGTCTGGTCTAGCCTCGTCACTACTTCGCCGAGGTTAGGCTAGGCACTTACCAGTGGAACAGAGATACAGAGATAACCAATCAATATGGGAGGGGGAACATGTTGTGCGAAAGATAACAACTTCGAATAAGTCATCAAGTAACGAAAGAAGCAACATAACTCAGACAGCAATAAAGAATCCGAAATCAATAAGTGCACGGCATCACCCATTGTGCTTTTACTCTCGTCCTCACCAAGCACTGATATAAAAATGTGCGTGGCATCACCCTTCGTGCTTTTACTCTCGTCCTCACCAAGCAATGATATAATAAAAATGTGCATGGCATCACCCTTTGTGCTTTTACTCTCTTTCCTTACATATAATCAATAGAATCGACACAGAATGGTACATCGTGCGGCACAGCATCACCCTTCGTGCTTTACACTCTTTCCTCCCAATATCAACAATGCACGACATCACCCTTCGTGCTTTAATACTCTTCCTCACCGAAACAACAATCACAAACAAGGGCAAGGAAAATAAACAAGAATATATAGAAATCCCGGCAAGGGAACAACAATTAAAAAATTAAATCACGGCAAGGGAATAACAATTAAATAATTGAATCCCAACAAGGGAACATTTCAATAACTCTTTCTCTATCTTTCACTTATACTTCGTAACTCGCTTTACCACTTGAGCCAATGCTCCAAAAGGTTCAATCATCTCATATACTTTCACAATTCACAATATAACTCGAGCCAATTCTCCAAGATGTTCAAAGGTCTCAATTCCTTCCACAAACTTTCCACAACAACTGGAAATCATCACCAAAGCATGAAGAATACAATGAAATCAAGATATTCACAATATAAAGACTCACGTTCATGCTAGACACCAACGTATAGATATTCGTGACCATGCCTATACGTCGTACACGACTAATACCACATAGCAAATAGGACTCAACTCTTAAGCTAAGGTTGTGGAAAGTTAAGGTTAGACCAAACACTTACCTCGAACTTCCACGGCCAACTCAATCCTCAAAAACCGCCTTTCCTTTCGAATTCGGCTCCAAATCAATTGTATCTATACATAAATGACTTCATAACATCAAATAATGCTAAACAATTCGAATCCAATGCCTAATTATAGCTTTCCAATCATTCTTCCCAAAAATCCAAAAATTGACCCCGGGCCCGCTTGGTCAAAACACGATGTTCAGACCAAATCAAATCCCTCATTCACCCACAAGCCCAAATATATAATTATTTCTAGAATTCGACCTTAAAAGGTCTAAATCACCATTAATAAAAAAGTCCTAGTTCTACCCAAATCCCTAATTTTCTATCCTTAATCACATATTTTAGGCCTAGGATTCTAGTGGGTGTTGATGGAAAATGAAGAAAACAAGTTAAATAATACTTACCCAAGAAGTTTTGGTGAAAAAGTGCTTCAAGGATCGCCTAGGAGCTTTGGAGAAGAAGAAGTTTTGTAAAACTTTGAGAAATCCCGTAATGGGTTCTGTTTTGGGACTTTAAAATAACTGGGCAAAATTGCCCTTCGCGATGGGTCAGGATTGGTAACCTTCACGTTAGCGTAGACGGGCTCGCGTTCGTGAAGCTTTAGCTTCTCGAGCCCTCGCGTTTGCGGACCAAAAGTCGCATTTGCGATGAACAAATTGTGACCCCTCCCCCATGACCCTACATGTTCGCGTCACACAGGTCGCGTTCGCGATGAGCAACCTAGGATCCGCGTTCACGACCGTGGCTTTTCATTCACGAAGAAGAAACTGGGCACCTGTGATCTTTGCCTTACGCGTTCGCAAGTGGTGCCACGCGAACACTAAGGGTAAAATCCCTGGGCACTGACTGCAGAAAATCTGCAACTTTTCTTAAACTCAAAACTTGCCAAAACACATCCGAAACACACTCGAGCCCTCGGGGCTCCTAACCAAATACACGTACTAACTCAATAACATCATACAAACTTATCCGTGCAATCAAATCGCCAAAATAACCTAAAAAATAATGAGTCAAACCTCAAAATCAAGAACTTTTTCTCAAACTTCATCAAGTATCAAATTTAGCAATTCAAGTCCGAATCACGTCAAACGATGTCCGTTTTTAACCAAATTTTACAGGAAGGACTTAAAATATATATAAGACCTGTACAGCGCGCCGGAACCAAAATACGGGCCCGATTGGCTTTCTAATCAGATTTCATTTCCAATTTTCTTAAACATTTCCAGAAAATAATTTTTTCAAAAAAATTCATTTCTCGGGCTCGGGACCTCGAAATTCGATTCCGGGCATACGCCCATGTCCCATATTTTCCTACGGACCCTCCGGGACCGTCAAATCACGGGTCCAGGTCCGTTTGCCCAAAATGTTGACCAAAGTCAAATTTATTTATTTTAACATCAAAACTTAGCATTTTCACAGAATTTCATATTTAAGATTTCCGGCTATGCGCCCGGACTGCGCACGCAAATCGAGGTGACTCTAAATGAGATTTTCAAGGCCTCAGAGTCATAGAATTTAATTTAAACAAGTGATGACCCAAGTCATCACAAATTGACAATTTTTTAGCCTTATATTAGGTTTGGCAAAGATAGCCCCAAATAATTGACATTATATAGCTAAATCCTAAAAAAACCTACTCTCTTTTATATTCTCTCTCAAAATAACTACACCCTTATTTTTGCTTCCCTACCCCTTTTTCTCCTTGTATTTCTTCTTCTATCTCTTCTTTTTTGCTCTCAAAGTTTAGCAAAATATTTTACAAATTATGCAAAAATAATCAGTGTGATCAAAAGATAAGGTTGATCTCACATCAGAGAAAATCATAAGCAAAACTAAGTGAGAAAATATATATTTCAACTTTGTTTTTCTTCTCTCTTTTTTTTGGTTGTATTGAATGAGTGGGTGTGATTGACATTGGTTGAAAATACCTAAACGAGGTTATATACAAAATTTGAGCAAGATTAGCAAAAACAAAGAGAGAAAAAAAATATTTCAACTTTGATTTTCTCCTCTCTTCCTTTTTTTGGTTGATTTAATGAGTGGGTGTGATTAAAATAACTAAAAGCTAATATAGCTTCTTGATTTACATCACATAGAGTCATGCATATGCGTATAAATGTCATGTCGTGCATAGGTACACATGTTCATAACATCATCAAGCCTCTGAGGGCATCCCATCATATCATCTCGGCCACTATGAGCAAATCAGCCAATAATATAATTATTAATTATTGATTAAAAAGGAAAATAAATTTTTGATATAGCATGTTTAAGCAAGTTCTAAAATATAAAATAATAAATATGATTGTGGGAGTAAATAATATTTTAGTATACAAAGAAAATTAATTTGATGTACACAAAGAAGAAAAATAAACTTATGATATCTATTTTGGTATACATATGTCCGATGTGCTCTACATTATGATATACAAATAATACAATGTGTTTATTGTGATTTACATTGATATAAAGGCATTCATAACTATATATAATATTTTATATTATTTATATACAAAGAATAATATTATTTAAATATAAAAATGAAAATAAAATTTTAATATACATGTTGATATAGACAAAGAAGAAGAAAAAAGTAGTGATATACATATTATTATTGTGATATATATTTATTGGCTATTTGATGCCAATATCTATAACTAGGGTTATTTTTTGATAATTATGTAAGTATGTTGTTATACCATGCCAAAACTCCTATATAGATACACATAATATACATGAGATATCACTGATGTACATAGAGATATACACAGGTTACAATAAGGGAGTAAATAATATTTTAGTATACAAAGAAAATAAATTTGAGGTACACAAAGAAGAAAAATAAACTTATGATATCTATTTTGGTATATATATGTCCGATGTGCTATACATTGTGATATACAAACAATACAATATTTTTATTGTGATTTATATTGATATAAATGTGACGACCCGGCCAGTTGTGTGATGAGTTACCTGTCGCGACCCCAATCCCGGTCGTGATGGCGCCCAACACAATTGCTAGGCAAGCCCGACCATTTCAACACTCTCAACCCACGTACGAAGCTCATTACCAATTAATAGAGTTAAATTACCAGATTAACATGATTTCTATCCGTGATAATAGATAAACAGTGCGGAAAAACCATAAAAAATACCAATACAACTCCCAAAAGATCTGGTGTCACGAGTCTAGAGCCTCTAAATACAACTGAGTAGCAGCCTATACATATGAAAGTATAGAATGCGGAAATAAAAGGGATAAGGGGAGAAATCGGGTCCTGCGAGCGCCATGCAGCTACCTCGATAACTCCGGCGATAGTCTGAACAATAGCAAAACAACTCAACTATGCCTCCGGGATACCTGTATCTGCACACATGGTGCAGGGAGTAAAGTAAGTACTCTGACTCAGTGAGTAATAGCAATAAATAAGGACTGAAGATAAGAAAACTCGTAAAAGCACTACGCAGTTCTAAATAAAAACAGCAAGTGCATTAAACATCAGCCAAATGAAGAAAACAGGTGAAAATCCCTCAAACCAGTGCACAACTCATTTACTCCTCTCAATGTCCGGTAATTTACTTATACCGCAGCGGCGTGTAGCCCGATCCATACAGTATATTGCTGCGGCGTGCAGCCCGATCCATATATATATATATATATATATATATATATATATATATATATATAAACTTCTACGGCGTGCAGCCCGATCCAACAATAATAGTCGACTGTGCTCACTGGGGGTGTGCAGACTCCGGAAGGGCTCCTACAGCCCAAACGCTATACTACTGCGGTGTGCAGTTCGATCCATATAATATATCACTGCGGCGGCAGTCCGATCCATATAACATATCACTGCAGCGTGCAGTCTGATCCATACAGTATATTGCTGCGGCGTGCAGCCCGATCCATATATATATATATATATATATATATATATATATATATATATATATAAACTTCTACGGCGTGCAGCCCGATCCAACAATAATAGTCGACTGTGCTCACTGGGGGTGTGCAGACTCCGGAAGGGCTCCTACAGCCCAAACGCTATACTACTGCGGTGTGCAGTTCGATCCATATAATATATCACTGCGGCGGCAGTCCGATCCATATAACATATCACTGCAGCATGCAGTCTGATCCATATAATATACTACTGCGGCGTGCAGTCCGATCCATATAATATATCACTGCGGCGTGCAGTCCGATCCATATAATATACTACTGCGACGTGCAGCCCGATCCGGTATATATCAAATACCCTCACAATGGGGTCCTTGACCCCTCTCAATCAATATAGACTTGGCCTCTCGGGACCACTCAGCTAAGATAGGGTTTCCAACCCCAGGTATTTCTCATTTGGATTGGCAGTTTCTAAAGCCGGTTCATATTATTAACAGTTAAGAACATGACTGAGGGTATGATTTCGACAAGTAACGTTAGGTCAACTAGTACAAAATACCCCCTAAGGGTTCTACAGATCGACACAAGGCCCCACACATGGCAACTAGCCTAGAATATACTGATATTAATTAAGTCTCAGTCAAAAATACAGTAGAGTCATCAATCGGGATGGACCGAGTCCGTATCTCCAGCAGTAACAAACCTCATTCTCATCATACAGCATGTGTCTCATCTCAACATAGCACCACGTAGTGAAAATCCGGGGTTTCAAACCCTCAGAACATCATTTATAACCATTACTCACCTCAAGCCGGCCGAAATCCTAGCTCGCTTTGTGCTTGCCTCACAAATCAACCTTCTCATGCGTAGAATCTGGTCAAAACCACAAGGAATATATTACAATAGGCTAAGGGAACATAACCCAATCGAAAAGACTCAAAAATTATCAAAAATCATGAAGTTGACAAAACTCGAGCCCCGGGCGCACTTCATCACCGGATTCCTCATCTCGCCACGAGTCTATACATATCAAATTTACCAAAATCGGAGTCCATTTGACCCTTCAAATTCCATTTTTAAATCACTAAGTTCCCAAGCCATTACTCTCTTTTGATGAATTTCAACCAATTTCCATGTTAAATCAATCATAATTTCATGTATTTAGGCCAAGGAACTTACCCCCAATCACCCTAGTCGAAATCCCCCTTCAATTCCGTCCAATAGCTCTCAAGCTCGCTAAAAAATGGTGGAAATAACATAAGCTTCGCGGAACAAAATGAACATTAAAACCCCTTTCTCGCACCAGGGATTTCCACTTCTGCGGTCCCTATCTCCGCATCTGCGATACCGCTTCTGCGGTTCTTTTCTGCTTCTACGGAATTTAATTTTAAATTCAAAGACCACTTCTGCGGTCACCCACCGCTTCTGCGGAAGCCGCATATGCGGGAATTCGTCCGCTTCTATGGTAAATCTCCAAAAGGCCCAACCCGCTTCTGCGACTCCATATTCGCTTCTACGGAACTGCTTCTGCGGTCCATCTTCCGTAGAAGCGAAAACACCAGATATCAAGTGCCTTCAGCTGCCTCCAACTCCAACTTTCTTCCCGTTAGCCATCCGAATTCACCCCGAGGCCCCCGGGACCTCAACCAAAAGCACCAACTCATCCTAAAACATCATTCAAACTTGTTCGAATCATCAAAACACATCAAACAACGCTAAAACCATTAAATCACTTCGGATTCAAGCCTAAGTTTCTTAAAAACTTCTAAAATACGCATTTGATCAAAAACCCAAACAAAACACCTCCGAATGACCTAAAATTTTGCACACACATCCAAAATCACCTAACGAAACTATTGCAACTCTCAGAATTCCATTCTGACCCCCTGATCAAAATCTCACCTACCGATCGGAATTCGCCAAAATACTAACTTCGCCAATTCAAGCCTAATTCTACACCGAACCTCCAAAATCAATTCTGATCGCACTCCTAAGTCACAAATTATCCCCCGAAGCTAACCGAATCATCGGAAATCACATCCGATCCCTCTAACTCAATAGTCAACATCCGGTTGACTTTTCTAAAATAAGTCTTCCTTAAAGAGACTAAGTGTCTCATTTCCATGTAAAACCAATCCAATTCGACTCGATCACTTCAAATACCGATAATGAAGCATAGAGAAACATAAGATGAGGGAAACAGGGCGGTAACTCACATGACGACGGGCTGGGTCGTCACATCCTCCCCAACTAAAACAAACGATCGTCCTCGAGCGGGTCAAGAAACATACCTGGAGCCTCAAACAAGTGAGGATAACTGCTCCGCATCTCCCGCTCGGTCTCCCAAGTAGCCTCCTCCACGGGCCGACCTCTCCACTGCACCTTCACTAAAGCTATATACTTTGATCTCAACTTTCGAACCTAACGACCCAAAATAGCCACTGGCTCCATATCATATGTCAAATCATCATCCAACTGAACAGTGCTGAAGTCCAATACATGGGACGGGTCCCCAACATACTTCCGGAGCATAGATACATGAAATACCAGATGCACGCTCGACAAGCTGGGCGGTAAAGCAAGCTCATAAGCCACCTCCCCAATCCTCCTAAGTACCTCAAAATGCCCAATGAACCGCGGACTCAGCTTCCCTTTCTTCCCAAACCGCATAACACCCTTCATGGGCGAAACCTTCAGCAAGACCTTCTCACCTACCATATAGGACATATCCCGAACCTTCCAGCCCGCATAACTCTTCTGACGCGACTGTGCTGTACGAAGCCTCTCCTGAATCAGCTTCACCTTCTCTAAGGCATCCTGAACCATCTTTGTCCCCAATAACCTAGCCTCCCCGGGCTCGAACCATCCAACTGGAGATCTACACCGCCTCCCATACAACGCCTCGTACGGAGCCATCTGAATGCTCGACTAATAACTATTGTTGTAGGCGAACTCTGCAAGCGGAAAAAACTCATCCCATGAAACCCCAAAATCAATAAAACAGGCACGCAACATGTCCTCCAATATCTGAATAGTGCGCTCGGACTGCCCGTCCTTCTGAGGATGGAATGCTGTGTTCAACTCTACCTGCGTACCCAACTCCCGCTGAAATGTCCTCCAGAACTGAGAAGTGAACTGAGTACACCTATCTGAGATAATAGACACTGGAACCCCATGCAATCAGACAATCTCACGGATAAATATCCCTGCCAGCCGCTCCGAAGAATAAGTAGTGAATACTAGAATGAAGTGCGCGGACTTGGTCAGTCGATCCGCTATCACCCAAATCGAATAGAACTTCTTCAAAGTCCGAGGGAGACCACTCACAAAATCCATAGTAATCCTCTCCCACTTCTACTCGAGAATAATCATCCGCTGAAGTACACCGCCCGGCCTCTGATGCTCGTACTTAACCTGCTGACAGTTGAGACACCGAGCTACAAACCCCACTATATCCTTCTTCATCCTCCTCCACCAGTAGTGCTGTCTCAAATCCTGATACATCTTCGCGGCACCTGGATGGATAGAATACCGCGAGCTGTGGGCCTCCTCCAATATCAAATCCCGAAGCCCATCCACATTGGGCACGCAAATCCGGCCCTGCATCCTCAACACGCAATCACTATCAATGGTCACATCCCTGGCCTCATCATGCTGAACCCTGTCTTTAAGGACAAGCAAATGTGGATCATCATACTGGCGCTCTCTGATGCGGTCATACAAAGAAGACCGAGAAACAATGCAAGCCAACACTCGACTAGGCTCAGAAATATCCAACCTCACCATCCGATTGGCCAAAGCCTGAACATCAACTGCAAATGGCCTCTCCCCAACTGGAATGTATGCCAAGCTCCCTATGCTAACCGCCTTCTGGCTCAAAGCATCGGCCACCACATTGGCCTTCCCCGGGTGATACAAAATGGTAATATCATAGTCCTCGAGTAACTTTAGCCACCTCCGCTGCCTCAAATTAAGATCTTTTTGCTTGAATAGATGCTGAAGACTGCGATGATCGGTGAATACCTCACAGGATACTCCATACAAATAGTGCCTCCAAATCTTCAACGCATGAACTATAGCAGCCAACTCCAAATCATGTACAGGATAGTTCTTCTCGTGGGGCTTCAACTGACGAGAAGCATATGCAATAACACTACCCTCCTGCATCAACACACATCCGATCCCAACTCTCGAAGCATCACAATATACAGTATAAGAACCTAAAGCTGATGGCAATACCAACACTAGAGCCGTGGTCAAAGCTGTCTTGAGCTTCTGAAAGCTCTCCTCGCACTCATCCGACCACACAAATGGAGGACCCTTCTGAGTCAACTTGGTCATAGCGATGCAATAGAGGAAAATCCCTGAACAAACTGGTGATAATACCCTACCAACCCAAGGAAACTACGAATCTCTGTGGCTGAGGTCTGTCTAGGCCAATACTGCACCGCCTCTATCTTCTTCGGTTCGGCCTGAATAGCCTCGCTGGACACCACATGTCCCAAGAAAGCCACTGACCCAAGCCAAAACTCACACTTGGAGAACTTTGCATAAAGCTTCTCCTCCCTCAATCTCTGTAATACCATTCGCAAATGTTGAGCGTGCTCCTACTGGCTACGCGAGTACACCAATATATCATCAATAAAAACAATCACAAATGAATCCAGATATGGCCGAAATACACTGTTCATCAAGTGCATGAATGCGACTGGGGCATTGGTCAGCCCAAAGGACATAACAAGAAACTCATAGTGCCCATATCTAGTCCTGAAAGCAGTCTTCATAATATCTGAATCCTTGATCTTCAACTGGTGATAGCCTAAACGGAGAACAATCTTGGAGAATACCCTTGCCCCCTGAAGCTGGTCAAATAAATCATTAATACAAGGCAGGGTATACATGTTCTTCACTGTTATTTTGTTCAATTGCCTGTAGTCAATGCACATTCTCATTGTGCCATCCTTCTTTTTCACAAATAGAACCGGTGCACTCTACGGTGACACACTAGGCCGAATGAACCCCTTATCTAGGAGTTCCTGAAGCTGATCTTTAGATTCTTTCAACTCTGCTAGTGCCATCCGATATGGAGGAATGGAAATGGGCTGAGTGCCCGGCACCAGGTCAGTACCAAAATCAATGTCCTTGTCCGGTGGCATGCCCGGCAGGTCTACAGGAAACACATCAGGAAACTCCCTCACAACTAGGACCGAATCAATGCTAGGAGTCTCAGCTCCAACATCCCTCACAAAAGCCAAATATGATAGACATCCTTTCCCAACCATATGTTGGGCCTTTAGGAAGGAAATCACCCTGCTAGGCACATAGTCAGTCACACCATGCCACTCGATCCTCGGAACACCCGGTATAGCCAATGTGACTGTCTTAGCATGACAGTCCAGGATAGCATGACACGGAGATAACCAGTCCATGCCCAAAATAATATCAAAATCCACCATGCTCAATAGCAATAGATCAACTCGGGTCTCCAGACCCCCAATAGTCACCAAACATGACCGATATACATGGTCTACAATAATAGTATCGCCTACCGAGGTAAACACATGAACAGGCAAAGCAAGACACCCCTAGGTCATACCCAAATGATGAGCAAAATAAGAAGACACATAGGAATAGGTGGAACCGGGATCAAATAAAACTGAGGCATCCGTGTGGCAGACTGAAATAATACGTGTGACAACAGCATCCGAAGCAATAACATCTGACCTGCCCTGAAGAGCATAGAAGCGGGCCTGACCACCTTCCAATCGGCCTCCTCCTCTAGGGTGACCCCTGACTGCCTGACCCCCCACCCCAAGCTGGCGGGGCGGGTGAGGGCCAGAAGGTGAGGGCTGACCCCTCTGCTGAGATGAACTAGCAGCACGGCGAGGACACTCCCTCCGCATATGCCCGAACTCACCACACTCGTAGCAACTCCCGGGTGCTGGGAACTGGGACTGAAGGGAACCCCTCGTGCCAGAGTGGCTAGCTGATGCACTCGGCCTGGAATAACCCTGAACAGATGAAGCATGAGAAGAACTCTATGCTGGAAGAGTGCTGAGAGATGGCTGACTCTGCTGAGAGCCCTGATAACCACGATTAGAAGATCCACCACGATACTCAGGTCTAGCTGCCTGAGCGGGCCTGAAAGAACGTCCCCGGCCCTGCTGAAACTGGCCCCTCGAAGGAGCGCCACTGTGACTACCAGAACCTCGAGGCCTCTTGGCCTTCCTCTCATCACAATCCTGGCGGCGAACTGACTCAATATCTCAAGCTATATCCACCACCTCCTCAAAAGTAGCACCAAACACTCTCTCTCTAGTCATCAAAATATGGAGAGGGTAGTGGAGACCATCAACAAACCTCCGGATACACTCACGGTCCGTCGGAACCAACCAAGCTGCATGCCGAGACAACTCAGAAAATCTCATCTCATACTGTGTCACTGACATCTCTCCCTGCTTTAGTCCCTCAAACTGTCCGCGCAGCTCCTCTCTGCAGGACTGCAGTACATACTTCTCCAGGAAGAGAGTGGAGAACTGCTGCCAAGTCAAAGGTGCTGCCCCAACCGGCCTACACCGCTCATACGCCTCCCACCATGTGAAAGCCGCTCCAGTAAACTGAAATGTAGTGAAAGACACACCGCTGGTCTCAAGAATCCTCGCAGTGCGGAGCATCCGCTGACATCTATCGAGAAAACCCTGGGCATCCTCGCCCTCAGCTCCACTAAATGTCGGAGGCTAGATTCTACCAAACCTCTCGAGGTGATGCTGCTCGTCCTCGGGCATAACTGGAACCCTGTACTCCTAAACTGGTACTAATGGCTGAGCTGGAGGTGCCTCTAGAGTCTGTAATCCTTGTAATCCCTGCTCAGGTGTGCGAGCAACGGGGGTCTGATTGCCTCCCCCGGTCTGCGAAGTAGCTGCTGCTGCTGTGGTGGGTGAAACCACCTGAGCCAGACCTGTGCAAACTGTCAATATCTGGGCCAATGTCTCCTGGAGACTCGGAATCACAATGGGCACAGCTGGTGCCTGAACTGGTGCTGCTGGAGCCTGGTCCTGAGCTGGGGCAACTAAAGGATCCACAGGTGCTGACCCTGCTGCTCTGCCCCTACCACGACCATGACCACGACCGCGTCCACGGCCTTTAGTAGCCTCAGTAGGTGGTAGTGGTGGTAGTTTGCCAAGTCCGCTAGATCGTGTCCTCACCATCTATGAGAGAATAGAATAAAGAGACGTTTAGTATTTAGATCAACAAGTTCGCACGACAAGAATTTCAAGAATGTGGAATTTTTCCTAAAGGTTCTGCAGCCTCCCGACAATAAGTAGACACGTCTCCGTACCGATCCACGAGACTCTACTAAACCGGCTCATGACTCGCGAGACCTAATTACATAGGCTCTGATATCAACTTATCACGACCCAAATCCCGGTCGTGATGGCGCCCAACACAATTGCAAGGTAAGCCCGACCATTTCAACACTCTCAACCGTACGAAGCTCATTACCAATTAATAGAGTTAAATTACCAGATTAACATGATTTCAATCTGTGATAATAGATAAACAGTGCGAAAAAACCATAAAAAATACCAATACAACTCCCAAAAGATATGGTGTCACGAGTCTACAGCCTCTAAATACAACTGAGTAGCAGCCTATACATATGAAAGTCTAGAATGCGGAAATAAAAGGGATAAGGGTAGAAATCGGGTCGTGCGGACGCCATGCAGCTACCTCGATAACTCTGGTGATAGTCTAGACAGCAGCAAAACAACTAAACTATGCCTCCGGGATACCTGTATCTGCACACATGGTGCATGGAGTAAAGTGAGTACTCCGACTCACTGAGTAATAGCAATAAATAATGACTGAAGATAAGAAAACTCGTAAAATCACTACGCAGTTCTATATAAAAATAGTAAGTGCATTAAACAATAGCCAAATGAAGAAAATAGGTGAATATCCTGCAAACCAGTGCACAACTCATTTACTCCTCTCAATGTCCGGTAATTTACTTCTACCGATGCGGCGTGCAGCCCGATTCGTACAGTATACTACAGCGGCGTGCAACCCGATCCATATACATATATATATATATATATATATATATAATGCTGCGGCGTGTAGCCCGATCCAATAATAATAATCGACTGCACTCACTGGGGGTGTGCAGACTCCGGGGGGCTCCTACAGCCCAAGCGCAATACTACTGCGGCGTGCAGCCCGATCCATATAATATATCACTGCGGCGTGCAGTACGATCCATATAATATACTACTGTGGCGTGCAATCCGATCCATATAATATATCACTGCTGCGTGCAGTCCAATCCATATAATATACTACTGCGGCGTGCAGTCCGATCCATATAATATATCACTGCGGCGTGTAGTCCGATCCATATAATATACTACTGTTGCGTGTAGTCCAATCCATATAATATATCACTGCGGCGTGCAGTCCGATCTATATAATATACTACTGCATCGTGCAGCCCGATCCGGTATATATCAAATAACCTGACAATGGGGTCCTTAACCCCTCTCAGTCAATATAGACTTGGCCTCTCGGGCCTACTCAGCTAAGACAGGGATTCCAACCCCAGGTATTTCTCATTTGGATTGCCAGTTTCTAAAGCCGGTTCATATTATGTTTAACAGTTAAGAACATGACTGAGGGTATGATTTCGATAAGTAACGTGAGGTCAACTAGTACAAAATAACCCCTAAGGGTTCTACAGATCGGCACAAGGCCCCACACATGGAAACTAGCCCAGAATATACTCATATTAATTAAATCTCAGTCAAAAATACAGTAGAGTCATCAATCGGGATGGACCGAGTTCGAATCCCCAGCAGTAACAAACCTCACGCACATCATACAGCGTGTGTCTCATCTTAACATAGTACCACGTAGTGCAAATCCGGGGTTTCAAACCCTCAGAACATCATTTATAACCATTACTCACCTCAAGCCGGCCGAAATCCTAGCTCGCTTTGCACTTGCCTCGCAAATCAACCTCCTCGTGCGTAGAATCTGGTCAAAACCACAAGGAATACATTAAAATAGGCTAAGGAAACATAACCCAATCGAAAAGACTCGAAAATTATCAAAAATCACGAAGTTGGCAAAACTCGAGCCCCGGGTCCACTTCTCGAAAAATTACAAAATTCACATCACCGGATTCCTCATCTTGCCACGAGTCTATACATATCAAATTTACCAAAATCGGAGTCCATTTGACCCTTCAAATTCCATTTTTAAATCACCAAGTTCCCAAGCCTTAGCTTTACTCTCTTTTGATGAATTTCAACCAATTTCCATGTTAAATCTATCATAATTTCATGTATTTAGGCCAAGGAACTTAACCCCAATCAACCTAATCGAAATCCCCCTTCAATTCCGTCCAATAGCTCTCAAGTTCGCTAAAAAATGGTGGAAAAACGAGCTTCGCGGAACAAAATGAATATTAAAACCCCTTTCTGGCACCAGGGATTTCCGCGTCTGAGGTCCCTATCTTCGCATCCGCGATACCGCTTCTGCGGTTCTTTTCCGCTTCTGCGGAATTTCATTTAATTTCAAAAACAGCTTCTGCGGTCACCCACTGCTTCTACGGAAGCCGCATATGCAGGAATTCGTCCGCTACTGCGGTAAATCTCCAAAAGGCCCAACCTGCTTCTGCGACTCCATATTCGCTTCTGCGAAACCGCTTCTGCGGTCCATCTTCTGCAGAAGCGAAAACACCAGATATCAGGTGCCTTCAGCTGCCTCCAACTCTAGCTTTCTTCTAGTTAGCCATCTGAAATCACCCCGAGGCCCCTGGGACCTCAACCAAAAGCACCATCACATCCTAAAATATCATTCAAACTTGTTCCAATCATCAAAACACATCAAACAATGCTAAAGCCATTAAATCACGTCGGATTCAAGCCTAAGTTTCTTAAAAACTTCCGAAATACTCATTTGATCAAAAACCCGACCAAAACACCTCCGAATGACCTCAAAATTTTACACACACAGCCAAAATTACCTAACGAAACTACTGCAACTCTCGTAATTCCATTCCGACCCACGGATCAAAATCTCACCTACCGACCGGAATTCGCCAAAATACTAACTTCGCCAATTCAAGCCTAATTCTACACCGAACCTCCAAAATTAATTCTGATCGCACTTCTAAGTCACAGATCATCCCCCGAAGCTAACCGAATCATCGAAAATCACATCCGAGCCCTCTAACTCAATAGTCAATATCCGGTTGACTTTTCCAAAACAAGACTTTCTTAAAGAGACTAAGTGTCTCATTTCCATCTAAAACTAATCCAATTCGACTCGATCACTTCAAATACCGATAATGAAGCATAGAGAAATATAAGATAAGGGAAACGGGGTGGTAACTCACGTGACGACAGGCCGGTCCTCACATTACCGATCTGTTTCCCCCATTTCTGTTTCCTTATGCTTCGTTATCCATATTTTATGTGATCAAGTTGATTTGCGTTCGGAGTGGATTTGGTAAGAAATGAGACACTTAGTCACTTTTAAGAAGGTTTAAGCTGGAAAAGTCAACCGAATGTTGACTTATGTGTTAGACGGCTCGAATGTGAGTTCTAATGGTTCGGTTAGCTTCGCAAGATGATTTATGAATTAGGAGTGTGATCGGAATTGGTTTTGGAGGTCCAATGTAGAATTAGGCTTGAATTGGCGAAGTTAGTATTTTGGCGAATTCCGGTTGATAGGTGAGATTTTGATCCGAGGGTCGAAATAGAATTCCGAGAGTTGCTGTAGCTTCGTTATGTCATTTGGGATGTGTGCGCAAAATTTCAGGATATTCGGACGTGGTTTGGTTGGGTTTTTTTTTAAAAGCATATTTCTAAAGTTTTTAAAAAATTCAAGCTTGAATTCCATGTGAATTGGTGGATTTGATGTTGTTTGAGGTGTTTTGATGATTGAAATAAGTTTGAATGAGGTTTTAGGATGTGTTGGTATTTTTGGTTGAGGTCCCGGGGGCCTCGAGTGAGTTTTGGGTGGTCAATCGGACCATTTTCTAAGTTGAAAAGTTGCAGATTTTCAGTTAAGGTGTTGCAGACATTTATAAGCCTTCGCGATCGCGAGGGGTATGTCGCGTTCGCGTAGAAGGATCTTGGGATGGCCAGAGTTTAGCCTTCACGTTCGCGTTCGCGAAAGGCTGGGAGCTGATGCTTCGCGTTCGCGTATAAGGATTTAGGTCCAAGAGCAGTTGTTCTTCGCATTCGCATATGCGGGGCCGCGTTCACGTAGGTGTATAAGGCTGGTGCATCGCATTCGTAGGGAGTAGGTCGCGTTCGTATAGTAAATAATTTGTTGAAAAATAATGATCATAGTAAAAAAAATGATGAGAATAATTTGTTAGTAATATTAATTTTTAGTATAATTTTAGTATTAACAACAAAAATTAAAAAATTTATTTACACAATTTAGAATGAAAGAAAATAAAGGTTGTAAAATATATATTCCATACACGTAATATAAAAATAATTATTTAAATAAAGGTATTTTCTAATATACATTATATTTTCTTAAAAACTATGCTGAATTATATTATATATATTCCATGCACAACTCAACATAGTATATTTTACGCAATATAGATAGCCCCCCTGCTTTCCAGTGACATAACATTGTGTCGTTGGAAAGTTGGTAGAAACATAATAATATATTTGAGCATAATTTTCAAAAATATATAATGTATATTATAAAAATACCTGTATTTAAATAATAATTTTTATATTACGTGAATGGAATATATATTTTACAATCTTTATTTTCTTTCATTCTAAATTGTGTAAATAAATTTTTGATTTTTGTTATTAATACTTAAAAGTTTAAAAAAAGAAGAAGATAAAATGTTTATAATTTAGAGGGTAAATGTCACGACCCAAACCCCGTTCCGGTCGTGATGCGGCTCTCGTGAAGACAAGGCCAGCCAACCAACCCAAATTGCCTTTTTCAAAATTAGATAAATATGAGTAAACAATTTTAAAGATGATTCGATATCATTACTTAGCGGAAGTACGACCCAAACACAGCCCAAACCGGGGTGTCACAAGTCACGAGCATCTATAAGAATGTAATTACATTTACAAGTCTAGAAATATGCTGAACATGTAATGAATAACATAGAGAGAAAACGGTGTTGCGGACGCTGACAGTCACCTCACTAAACTCCTACAACTCTTCCTCCAAACAGGCAATACCCGCTACCGGGTGAATAAATACCTGCAACTGCACACGAGGTGCAGGGAGTAAAGTGAGTGCTCCAACTTAGTGAGTAATAAAGGTAAATAACAAGTGAGAAGTAAGAAATCACGTAAAGCAAACAACCATGCTGTATAGAAGCAGGGTACAACCCTTTGAGGAAACAGTGAAACTGTGAAATCTTTAGAAATATCTTGGCTCAGTTTAAATCTCTTTGAAAATGATCTTTTCAACAGTTACAAAATGATTTCAAAACAGTTAGTGTCGATAAGCACAGAAAATTCGCCCCTCGGGCATAAATACCACAGTATAACAGGTAAAAAGGCAAGTAAGTATGCAAGATGAGCAAATAAAAGTTCGCCCCTCGGGCAATGTCTCAAAACAGTACCAGCCCCTCGGGCTCAATATCAATCGCTCAGAACAGTATCAGCCCCTCGGGCTCAGTATCAGTCACTCAGCATAATATCAGCCCCTCGGGCTCACTCTCATATCACATGAGTACCCGCGCTCACTGTGGGTGTGCAGACTCCGAAGGGGCCCTTTACGGCCCAAGCGCTATATCAACATAAGGCCTGAAAGACTTCTCACATCATACTCTAGGCCTGTAAGCCTCCTCACATCACACTCGAGGCCTGAAAGCCTTCTCACATCACACTCGAGGCCTGAAAGCCTTCTCACATCACACTCGAGGTCTGAAAGCCTCCTCACATCACACTCGAGGCCTGAAAGCCTCACTCAGTCCAAAAAACACCATAAGCCCCTCGGGCATCAATAAAATAGTAGTGCTCAGCCCAAATACCGGTGGAATATCAGTTAAGTCTCAAAAATTCAATTAAGGTGACTGAGTTATAAAACAGTATAATCAACAGGACTGGGTTCAAGTAGTATATCAAATAGTGAGGAAAGAGTGATAAAAATCCACGTAGGACTCAAGTAGTTGGCATTAAGCCCAAAATATGGCAATCAACCCAAATCATGATAATAACAAATAAGTTCCAGTCAAATACGCGGTAAAACCATCAATCGGGACGGACCAAGTCACAATCCCCAACGGCGCTCTACCCCACGCTCACTATCCGACGTGCAAGTCACCTCAATATAGCACTGCGATTTGCAGTCCGAGATTTCAAACCCTCAGGATATCATTTACAATCATTACTCACCTCAAGCCGGCCAAAATCCTAGCTTACTATGCCCTTGCCTCGCAAAACGACCTCCTCGCGCGTCGAATCTGATTAAAACCACAATGAATACGTTACAATAGGTTAAGGGAACATAACCCAATCGAAAAGACTCGAAAAATATCAAAATTCACGAAATTTGCAAAACCTGAGCCCTGGGCCCACTTCTAAAAAATCAGAAAGTTTAACATCATCGGATTCCTTATCTCGCCACAAGTCTATATATACCAAAAACTCCTAAATCCGAGCCCAAATGACCCATCAAATCCCACTTTGAAATATCAAATTCCAAGCCCTAGCTTTTCCCCTTTTTTGATGAGTTTTCATAAATTTCTAGGTTAATTCTAACATTAAATCATGTATTTAGGTCATAGAACTCACCTCCAATCACACCCAGTCGAAGTCACCTTCAATTCCCGTCCAAAAGCTCTTGAGGTTGCTCAAAAATGGTGGAAAATACCCTAAGCTCGCGGAAGAAATGTTATTTTAAAACCTTTCTGCCCAGACCTCATTTCCGCTTCTGTGATACCTTTACTGCTTCTGCAGTCACCGCTTCTGCGGTCACCGCTTCTGCGGAACTATACTATTGCGCTCAGGACCGCTTCTGCAATCCATATCCGCTTCTGCGGACGCCGCATATGCGGACCACCATTCGCTTTTGCGGAAGTCCTCCCATGACCAAAAATTCGCACCTGCATCTGCGGAACTGCATCTGCGGTCCCTTTTCCGCAAATGCGGAAATACCAGATACCAACAATCTTCAGAAATGCAACAAGTCCAAATTCATCCCGATGGCCATCCGAAATCACCCAAAGGCCCTCGGAACCTCAACCAAAAGTGCCAACCCATCCTTAAACATCATTCAAGCTTGCTCCAATCATCAAAACACCTCAACCCACACCAAAATCATCAATTTACATCGGATTCAAGCCTAAGTTCTTTTAAAACTCCCGAAACTCGCATTCGATCAAAAACCCAACCAAACGACGTCCGAATGACCTGAAACTTTACACACACATCCCAAATCACTTAACAAAGCTACAACAACTCTTGGAATTCCATTCCGACCCTCGGATCGAAATCTCACCTATCAACCGGAATTCGCCAAAATACTAATATCGCCAATTCAAGCCTAATTCTACATTGGACCTCCAAAATCACTTCCGATCACACTCCTAAGTCACAAATCATCTGAGGAATCTAACCAAATCATAAAAAGTCCGATCCGAGCTCATATACACATAAGTCAACTCTCCGTCAAACCTTTCGAATTTAAAGTTTTCAGCTGAAACTGTTCTTTCAAATTCATTCCAAATCTTCCCGAAAACCAAAACCAACAATCTACATTAGTCATAATACCCAACACGGGGCAAGTCATGCCAGAGAACTAGCGATCAAAGTGCAAAAGTTCAAAACGACCGATTGGGTCGTTACATCCTCCCCCACTTAAACACATGTTCATCCTCGAACGTATCCAGAGTTGTTCTAAAAGCCAACAAATCGCTGAATAACCTTACCATGCATATACCCGGGGGTGATCCCATGTCACACTATCTCATATAGGTCCGATAACACATTGTAATTGAAATTTCACCATCCAATCTAGCCCATAGGCCATAGAACCACATTTCACTTTCCGAAATCATACACAAGATTAGAACCTCACATCTCTATTCCGAATAAGCCTGAACCAACTGTAATAACCCATACCTGCAACCTCAGGTGCAATTATATGATATACCACATAACTCAAACACTCGAAACGATAACTTCTATTCATAGTTGCTGAACATAACAACCGAATATCGATAGGAAACCTCTTATCAACTAAAGTCTCATTCCAACACTTTCACGTACTGCCAATGATAAAGGAAACACGCAATAAATCATAACCATTTCTTAGGTCAACCATTCATGAAGTCACTTCCCTTTTTGGCTAATACCACAGCAGATTTCCGAGCCAAACCTCGATATTATTCTTCCAACAAGCTGAAATCAACTCCGTTCGTATTCATTAATGACCCCAACGATCACCTTGAATCCAACACACCACCCTGGTGACATGACACATCAATGCAGGCCTAAGCCACAACTTGTATAATTCGCGCACCAATAAGTAACGGTCTGAATATACGCAAATCATGAAAATGACTCCAAACGAAAGAGCTATACCTCAAGCTCATCAGTACCATCACAACACAAAGCCGAGACCCCGCCTCATATCGCAGAATTAGAACACATGAATCCACCCCGAAAGGTCATATCCCCATGTAGCCTCACTACAATGCGCGATCATATCCAAACACTGCTACACATGGAACACCTCAAGTCACTATGCTCAAATCAACAGCCACGCAAAATTTGATGTCTGGAACTAAGCAAATCATTACACCTATGGTGAAACAAATAACACATCCCACGCAAACCCGATAAAACATGACCGATACGTCATTCACCGAGAACCTACCAATTACTCTTCCGGCTTGACTTCCACCACGAGACCCCAATGGAATCGCACCATATGTGCCCATTACTAACCAATCATAATGTCTCGCAACACAAAAAGGAAACTCACAGGTGTCCTGAATTACTAGCAAGCTCAATAACGATTGAATTAACCTACCCCTCAATCAATATGATTCGGGGCCAACCAAGCCGACTCAAGCTAGAACACGCATCCACATCAGCCTACCAACGAACTCCTTATTAAGGAAATCCCGAATCTGTTCCCTCAATGCCGGAACTGAGTCAATATAAGGAGCCTCAGCGCTGACACTCATCACAAGAGCCCAAGTACGAAAGACAATCCTTCCCAGCCGCCCGTTGGGTCTTTGAAATGTAAAACTACCCTACCAGGATATACTCCGACACACCTTGCCACTCAACTCGTGGCATTCCGGCATAGCCCATAGCGCAATAGTCCTGAATAATCCAACACGGAGACCACCAGTCTAAACCCCAACATCACATCTGGATCTAACATACCCCATCATAGCCTGATTATGAGAACTTCCGTCTCCACATCCACACAACACATGAATCACCATATCCGATCCCAATTTCGCCATCCGAACACATGCCACACCTTTACTACCCTAATCATTCCACGATGGATACTCTAAGATTTTCCTATGCCACCAAGCAACCCGAAGATCACCAGTTGACCCAATAAGAAAGTGTCGCAATACTACTGAAGTGCCATCAACTTAATCACATTGCTCTTTTTCTGAAACCCATACTCTTGTCAAATCACTTCCAAATAACAATACCTTTTCCTTAATCATCTGAGGCTACCCGTTGCCTAGGAGTTTTATGAACTTCCTTTCAGAACTGAACTGAAACCTCGTACATGCAAATCTCGATCCTCCACAACATACCGCATATACCATACCATACAAGGATAACAGGAAAACTTTTACTCCCTTCCGAGCCACAGATATCTACGCACTCAACTACTCAAGAACTTCCATCGATCCCATCTAGAAGAAAAATCATTACACATCCCATGTCTCTCGTATTCGTAGAAAATGCACATCTTCAACCACGGTAGAAATCAACGAGAACTCTCCCAATTCCGTTTGCTTAAATTAAACTACTAGGACTGAATCCTTCTAACTAGACCAAGCTAAGCAAGCCATCAAAACCCATGAGCATTGATGTAAAATACCTGTAAGTACCCCTTACCTCGAACACCTACAAAGAATTAATCATATCCTTACGATACCGGTTCGGTCTACCATCAAGCTACTTCATCTATCTAGATTTCCTTCTGATTCATTTTCAACTTGATATCCCCTCTTGTTTTAGTACCACAATCTCTCAACCCAAGCTCACTACATGAGACCCAAGCACAAGACCACATTGTTAACCCATAAGCCGTTGAATACTCTCTCAATATCCCCAGAAACACCACATTCCAGAATATTTTACTCTGAAGGACTTCCTGCGAATCTGAATTCGTTACCTTTACCTTCCAGATACAGGTACATAGGATCCCATTATTAACATAAAAATATCAAAAGTCTTGACCTTTTTCCAATGAAAACACAGTATCTAACCACATACACAACCTTGAGATACCCCATTGTTTCCTGCAGAATTTTGAACACATTAGAACCATTCTTGAAATTCATTCGCTCTTATTCAAACTACAAATTACCTGACCCAACGAATAGGACCACCCGCGCCTCATTGGCACTTCGATGCTGCAAAATGAAATCCTCGTCCCGATACGACCAAGCAACTTCCTGCTCTATTCACCGAGTATTCTTAACCATCAACAACTTGAGACATCCTGTGATTATCTCTCCCCATGAAGCATAATTTAGCCTTCGGCAAAATTTTCCTTTACTCTAGCCATACCTAATTCACTCGTCTACCCCAAACTGGAACCAACATAGTACCTAACCGTGCAATCAACTGCTTACAGCAAACTCCCCCACTTGGCTCGAAGCCATAGATCAAGATACACTCAATATCTCGTAACATTTTTACTCTATTGATGCCACAATACCATAGTGAGATTAAACTCAAATCATTTATAAGTTTGTGAAACACAGATCATCCAGTACTATAAATCTTCTGCAAATCTCGCATTCAACCTTGCAATAGTCAAGCCCACTCTCTTAAGCAAATCTAAAATTTCAAATTTTAACACATACCCTTCCATTACACATGAGATCTTCAAACACACACATAAGGATCACACCGCTTCGGAAAACTCCGCAGGGGATAACCTAACCTGTTTCACCTCAATATAACATTTTCGTAACCTCCTACCGTCATACAAATTACACAGCCACTTACTCTTCCCGAGTCTGAACTCATACCGCAACATAAAATTTACTTCACTCCCATCTAGGAGACATGAAAAGATTCTTCACGCGCCCATAACTCGGAGCTACACATCAGGAGTCATACCCTTAATAGTTCATTTATTATCCAGCAGACCTTCCTGGTTTCTTCCAAGTCATATAGATACATTTCACAATACTAACATACTTATCAAGTAGTTATCCAGCCAGCATTCCTACTAATAGGGACAACATCGAACATATAAGTTCAAAACACTTGCTCACACAATCAGCACCTCGGTGCTCAAGCCATAGGCAAAGATCCGGCCTCAATCCCTCCAGACTGGCCCAACATCAAACTCACAGAGATCACATCTTGCCCCTTGATCAGGGAATCACAAGCCATCAAGGCACCTCAGATACTGAGCGCTCATGCGTGCACACAAACGCGTGGAAGGAATTTCAAGAGTTTCTTTTCAAGCTAAATCAAGAACGCACGATAAGAATTCAAGTATGTGAAGTCTTCCTAAAGGTTATGCAGCCTCCCGAGGATAAGTACAGACGTCTCCATACCGATCCACAAAACTCTACTAAACCTGCTCATGACTCGTGAGACCTAGTAACCTAGGCTCTGATACCAACTTGTCACGATCCAAACCCCATTCCGGTCGTGATGGCGCCTCTCGTGAAGACAAGGCCAGCCAACCAATCCAAATTGCCTTTTTTAAAATTAGATAAATATGAGTAAACAGTTTTAAAGAAGATTCGATATCATTACTTAGCGGAAGTACGACCCAAATACAGCCCAAACCGGGGTGTCACAAGTCACAAGCATCTATAAGAATGTAATTACATTTACAAGTCTAGAAATACGCTGAACATGTGTAATGAATAACATAGAGAAAATGGTGCTCTGGACGCTGGCAGTCACCTCGCTAAAGTCCTACAACTCTGCCTCCAAACAGCCAATACCCGCTACCGGGTGAATAAATACCTGCAACTGCACACGAGGTGCAGGGAGTAAAGTGAGTGCACCAACTCAGTGAGTGATAAAGGTAAATAATAACTGAGCAGTAAGAAATCACGTAAAGCAAACTATCATGCTGTATAGAAGCAGGGTACAACCCTTTGAGAAAATAGTGAAATTGTGAAATCATTAGAAATATCTTGGCTCAGTTTAAATCTCTTTGAAAATGATTTTTTCAACAGTTACGAAATGATTTCAAAACAGTTAGTGCAGATAAGCGCAGAAAATCCACCCCTCGGGTACAAATACCACAGTATAACAGGTAAAAAGGCAAGTAAATACGCAGGATGAGCACATAAAATTTCGCCCCTCGGGCAATGTCTCAAAACAGTACCAGCCCCTCGGGCTCAATATCAATCGCTTAGAACAGTATCAGCCCCTCGGGCTCAGTATCGGTCACTCAGCATAATATCAGCCCCTCAAGCTCACTCTCATATCACATGGGTACCCGCGCTCACTGTGGGTGTGCAGACTCTAAAGGGGTCCCTTACGGCCCAAGCGCTATATCAACATAAGGCCTAAAAGCCTTCTCACATCACACTCGTGGCCTGAAAGCCTCCTCACATCACACTCAAGGCCTGAAAGCCTTCTCACATCACACTCAAGGCCTGAAAGCCTCCTCATATCACACTCGAGGCCTTAAAGCCTCCTCGCATCACACTCGAGGCCTGAAAGCCTCCTCGCATCACACTCGAGGCCTGAAAGCCTCATCACATCACACTCGAGGCCTGAAAGCCTCACTCAGTCCAGAAAACAGATAAGCCCATCAATAAAATAGTAGTGCTCAGCCCAAACAACAGTGGAATATCAGTTATGTCTCAAAAATTCTGTTAAGGTGGCTGAGTTATAAAACAATATAATCAACAGGACTGAGTTCAAGTAGTAAATCAAATAGTGAGGAAAGAGTGATAGAAATCCACGTAGGACTCAAGTAGTCGGCATTAAGCCCAAAATATGGCAATCAACCCAAATCATGATAATAACAAATAAGTTCCATTCAAATACGCGGTAAAACCATCAATCGGGATGGACCAAGTCACAATCCCCAACGGTACTCTACCCCACGCTCGCTATCCGGCGTTCAAGTCACCTTAATATAGCACTACGATGTGCAGTCTGGGGTTTCAAACCCTCAGGAAATCATTTACAATCATTACTAACCTCAAGCCGGCCAAAATCCTAGCTCACTATGCCCTTACCTCGCAAATCGACCTCCTCGCGCATTGAATCTGATTAAAAACACAACGAGTACGTTGCAATAGGCTAAGGGAGCATAACCCAATCGAAAAGACTCGAAAAATATCGAAATTCACGAAATTTGCAAAACCCAAGCCCCGAGCGCACTTCTCGAAAATTAGAAAGTTTAACATCATCGGATTTCCTATCTCTCCATGAGTCTATACATACCAAAAACTCCCAAATTCGAGCCCAAATGACCCATCAAATCCCACTTTGAAATATCAAATTCCAAGCCCTAGCTTTTCCCCCTTTTTGATGAGTTTTCATAAATTTCTAGGTTAATTCTACTATTAAATCATATATTTAGGTCATAGAACTCACCTCCAATCACACCTAGTCGAAGTCACCTTCAATTCCCGTCTAAAAGCTCTTAAGGTTGCTCAAAATGGTGGAAAATACCCTAAGCTCGCGGATGAAACGTTATTTTAAAACCCTTCTGCCCAGACCTCATTTCCGCTTCTGCGATACCTTTACCGCTTCTACAGTCACCGCTTCTGAGGTATTTCTTCTGCTTCTACAGAACTACACTATTGCGCTCAGGACCGCTTCTGCGATCCATATCCGCTTCTGCGGATGCCGCATATGCAGACCACCATCCGCTTCTGCGGAAGTCCTCCCATGACCAAAAATTTGCACCTGTGTCTCCCTTACCGCATCGTGGAACCACATCTGCAGTCCCTTTTCCGTAGATGCGGAAATACCTAATACCAACAATCTTCAGAAATGCAACAAGTCTGAATTCATCCGGATGGCCATCCGAAATCACCCTGAGGCCCCCGTGACCTCAACCAAAAGTACCAACCCATCCTAAAACATCATTCAAACTTTCTCCAATCATCAAAACACCTCAACCCACACCAAAATCATCAATTTACATCGGATTCAAGCCTAAGTTCTTTTAAAACTCCCGAAACTCGCATTCGATCAAAAACCCAACCAAACAATGTCCGAATGACCTGAAACTTTACACACACATCCCAAATAACTTAACAAAGCTACGACAGCTCTTGAAATTCCATTCTGACACTCGAATCAAAATCTCACCTATCAACTGGAATTCGCCAAAATACTAACTTCGCCAATTCAAGCCTAATTCTACACCGGACCTCCAAAATCACTTCCGATCACACTCCTAAGTCACAAATCATCTAACAAATCTAACCAAATCATAAAAACTCCAATCTGAGCTCATATACACATAAGTCAACTCTCGGTCAAACCTTTCGAATTCAAATCTTTCAGCTAAAACTGTTCTTTCAAATTCATTCCAAATCTTCCCGAAAACCAAAACCAACGATCTACATTAGTCATAATACCCAACACGGGGCAAGTCATGCCTAAGAACTGGCAATCAAAGTGCAAAAGTTCAAAATGATCGGTTGGGTCGTTACAGTAAAATAAGTATTTGACAATCCAAAACTTGAAAAATATAGCTGAGTGACCTTCTGAGTGCAATAGACATAGTTCATTGACTTCGTTATTACAAACAAAAGAAAAGTGACTTTAGGAGATAATTTGGGATAGTTGTGTAACCATTTGAGTAATTAACTCCACAAAGATAGAACTCGACCTACTCAAAAAAAGAAAGAAACTATAAACTATAATAATAGAAATTAGATGGGAATCTAATTTTCATGTGTCATATGCCGTGCAAATGATAGAGAAAGTCATAGTTTCCCTTTGTGCCATTTGAGGATAAAAAAGTTGTTTCTCAATAGAGTTCGTTCTCTTTCTTTTCCCTTGATAAGGGAGACATACGTCTACTCAAGCACCCTGACCGTGTTGCACTTTCTCTATTTTACTCGTCTTTCCACAGACGACGTACAATTAGTTTTTTTATAGTATGTGGGCATTGTGCTTCTGCTATCTTTGAAAATGATACATCTGCTGCTATCTAGAGCCTACCTTCTCAACTCGCAGCCCTATTTCATCCTTGCTCAGTACAAGATAACACCAGATTAACAGATTTTGAAATTGGAAGTGTATGATGCATGTGTATGTCTGGAATATGTTTTTAATTATTTTTTTCCTGCTGCTGGTGTTGTCATTGTGTATCATATTAATATGGAGTAAGCTCCCTTATAAATTTTTAAAAAAACTATACTGAGTTAGCTCCAGTGTCCTGGGATTGATGTAGTTAATTTCCTTTCTACAATTTTCATTCTTATGCTTTGAGAAGTTAATCACAGTGTTTTCATTTGTATTTTTGCCTTTGCTCTATTTGAATTTTTACTTGTGTGCTCATCATATGAGAAGCCTAACTTTTTGTCCTTAAGGCATTTGTCTTTGGAAAATCGACCTCCGGAAGCGTCATTCTTCTCTATCCAACTTACGAAGAGAGGATTTCTCTCTACTTCTCCACTCCATATTTCACTCTTGGAAACCCTTTCATTTGCGTGGAGACCACGTATAGTATCTCTACATGGTGTTTCGGGCTACTCTTTCCTCAAGTTGATTTTAATATATAAATAAATTTTGCACTAATTGTTAAGACTGGGATTTTGGACTAGCTGGCACCACCAACTTGAGATAATAGGCTCTGCTATAGCTTTTACTGATAATAGCAACCATTACCAGTTCTTGTGCATATTCAATGTGCAATGACTCGACCGGCTGTTTTGAGCTCTAATACGTTGTTCAGCAGTCTGAGGTCATGAGCAGCTTCACTTCATGTATTATGACTTGTACGCGTGGTCGGAATTGAATTTCGGGAAGTTCGGAGTTGATTTGGGAAGTGAATTCTCATTTCGGAAGCTTAAAGTTGAAAGAATTAACTTGGATGGGATTTTTTGAGTAAACAACATCAGAATCGGAATTTGAAGGTTCCAGAAGGTTCGTATGATGATTTCGGACTTGGGCGTATGGACGGATCGGGTTTTGGATGACCCGGGAGCATTTTGGCACCTATTGTGGAAATTAGCATTTTAGAAGAAATTTCATAAGTTTGGCTTGCAGTGCACTTATTTGTTATCGATATCCATTTGGGATTCTGAGTATGTGAATAGCTTCGTATGGTGATTCTGGAGTTGGGAGCGCAATCAGAAGTGAATTTAGAGGCTCGTAGGTCATTTTGGAGTCATTTGGCTAAAGATAGAATTCGAAGGTTTTTTTTTTAAGAATTTTGACCGGTAGTGGACTTTTTGATATCGAGGTCGGAATCCGATTCCGGAAGTTGGAGTAGGTCCATGATGTCGAATATGACTAGCGTGCAAAATTTGAAGTCAATCGGATATGATTTGATAGGTTTAAACATCGAAAGTAGAAGTTTGAAATTTTAAACTTCATAAAGCTAGGATTGGAGGTCGATTTGTGGTTTTAGCGTTGTTTGATATGATTTGAGACCTTGAGCAAGTCCATAATATATTTTGGGACTAGTTGGTATGATTGGTTGCAGTCATGGGGGCCTCGGGTAGATTTCGGGTGGTTAACGGATCGAAATTGGAATTTTGGGAAAGGCCGGAAGAGCTGCTGCTTCAGTCATAACCACATCTGCAGTTTTTGGACCGCAAATGCGGCACTTCAATTGCAGAAGCAGCTAAGGAGACCAAGCCAGAAACCGTAGATGCGGATCCCAAGTCGCAGAAGCGGCTCCGCATATGCGGCTCCCAGACCGCAGATGCGGTCCACCTTCCCTCCCCCTTTTTGTAGATGCGGTTAAATACTCGCAGATGCGGAAATCACTGGGCAGTGAGGTTCATTTAATATGAGTTCAAGACCATTTTCATCACATAAACACTTTTCCATTGGCGATTTTGGGAGCTTTGGAGAGAAGACTTCCATTTAGCATTGTGAGGTAAGTTTATTCCTCCCATCCTTAGTTTAATACTTGCATATTAGGTAGATTAAACACTAGAAATTGGGTAAAATCAAGGGATTTGAGTAAGACCTAGGGTTTTGCTAAAAGTTAGATTTAACCACGAAAATTGTTATGGAATTAATTAGAAATCATATATTATTGATCCTTGGGTTGTAGAGAACAACTTCCTTCGAAAAATTTCAGAATCCGGGCATGTGGGCCCGGTATCGGATTTTAGGAAACTTGTGTTAAGGGTTGGAAATTTCTTAAATAGTTAGAATACGATCTTGTGAGTCTATATTGATTAGTTCCTCCTTCATTTAACTAGTTTGGGATCGTTCGACTTCGAATTGAGGATTCGAGCTCGTTATTGGCATTGAAAGTATAATTTGGAGCAAGGTGAGTCTCCTTTCTAACCTTTTAAGAGGGAATAGTCACCATAGGTGACTTAATTGGTTATGTACTTCTAATTGTGGGGGCTACGTATGCACGAGGTGATGAGAGTCCGTGCATAGCTACTATTATGCTATTGTCCGGGTAGTCTAGGACCCAAGAGCATGCTATACTTAGATTAACTGTAAACTTCTTGACCTTTCGAATTGTTTAAATTACATCGAATTAGTAAATGAATTTCAAAAAGTATTAAACTTCTTTTCTTAAATTGTTAAAAGAGAAGTGACGTTTATCTGGATAAAATCTTAATTGGCTATCTGAGCATGTTTTTCTATGTATACCTGCATCGCACGTGTGATTCGCGAGCAGGGTGATTGTTTATTTTATGTTGACCACGTTGCATGGATAGTTCGCGAGCGGGGTAATAGATGCATCTATGGTTCGCGCCGTTCGACCCTCGGCAGTGCACAATTTATTTTCTATTGGAGCGGGCCGTACGCCTCGACATGATTTACACATGCTTGAATTGCTTGCCTTGAAACATATTGAAGTTGTTATAGCCTCTTCCCGGCTTGAGAATAATTGTATAAATGATGAAAAGGAATCTGGAAATTTCCTATAAAAGGAAGAATTGTTTATTTGCTTCAACCTATCGAATTATAATCATGTTCATAAAAATCCACGATTTAGTATATATTTGATATATCATTATTGGACCACTAGTAAGTATCGGAGTCGGCCATCTCGTCTCTGCTTCTTTGAGATTAGACGGGATACTCATTGAGTACACGTTATTTTTGTACTCATGCATTTTTGTTGCACAGGTATATATAACTCTAGTGGCCTACCGGGCGTAGCAGCATGATTGATACGGAGACTTAGGTGAGCCGCACTGCTCGAGGCGACCCGCAACTAGCAGAGTCTCTTTCAGTTATCTGTATTTTTTCCTGTCCAATATTGTATTCAGGATGGTTGTTGTAATATATTATTTCTTAGAAATTGTTCATGCACTTGTGACACCGGGTTCTGGGATGGTTTTGAAATATTTTGTATTAATTGCTTATTATTTAATTTGAATGAAGTTGTTATATTTTTACTTGTGAAATTTGAAGGAAAATCTTGGTTTTCAAAATTGTTGAAATTGCAATCTAATTAAGTATTTTAGGTGGCTTGCCTGAAAGCGGTGTTTGGCACCACCACGACCCTTAGTGGATTTTGGGTCGTGACAACATGGTATCAGAGCACTAGGTTCCTAGTGTCTCACGAGTCATGAGCAAGTCTAGTAGAGTCTCGCGGATTGGTGTGGAGACGTTTGTACTTATCCTCGGGAGGCTGCAAGACTGCTAGGAGTACTTCCTTTCTTAATTCCTTATCGTGTGACTTGATCCTTGGAGGTATGTGCCTTTAATTCATTCCTATTCAATCTTGTGCGACGCGAACCACTTTTTATAAATTGAGAATTGAAGAATTGTTATGGTACTACCAATGTAGTACGAGGTGTTTTTCTCTGTATAGTCGTCAGAGCTATTATCGTCGCCTTGTGGAAGGATATTCTATCGTTTCAACTCAGTAACGGTACTTCTAAGAGCTCCGAGGCTAGGCACAAGTTGCCATGATGCTATAAACTATTGTTCCGCAGTATTGATATGATGGTAGGACATTTGCCTACGTGTCGGGGCAGTGAATGACTTGAAGGGAGGCTGACTCAGTGCATAATCAAGAGATTCAGTATTTTATTCCCAGCAGGGGAAAGGCAATCGGACTAAGAATGGTCAGATGTGGGCTGGTGGAGCCTTCTTCTATGATGGGGTGTCGTTTTCCTAATTGAACGTACTAAGTTCGCCGGTGTTATGACCTTCTACAATTCGCCTTGGGGCAAGCTATTGTGAAATAGTATCGAAAATGCAGCTATCAGATATTGCAGGGTGTGGTAGTTCAGGGTTGAATCAGTGTTTCTAATATTGATGGTATGAGAAAGATGATCTTCCGAAAGGTGTAAAGTTAGCAGCAATTGTGTGTTCAAGTTCCACGAAGATAGATTTTATTTAAGGCAGGAATTGAGCAACATAGGATGAGGAAGGAGATGTGGGAAGTGTTAGGCGGTGGCTGAAATTTCTAGAAGGCAGAGTATAAGAGGCCAAAGGTCGAGTAGTCGATTAAAGGGACGAGTTCCGCCAATATGGGAGAGAGGCGGAGTTGCATATGGGCTAATATACGACAGGAGATTTGATATAATGGGAAGGATCTGCTTGAATGAAGAAGGATACAATATAACTTTGAAATTTAGAGGATGTTGCCGCACGTTTTATTGATGCCCACGAGGGGTGAATGTACTTGAGCAGCTAGCGAGGGAGCTCGGACTCAGGATGGGTTATTGATGTCGTAGTGATTGTACCTTGTGCAGCAGCATTGGAAGATGTTGGGAAGTGATTTCCATATGAGGGTTATTCCCTGTGAGCAGGTTAGCAGTCCCATGTTTGGCAAAGCTTCTGCAAAAGATTCTATTATTATACAACAAAGAGATCGGTCGTGTGAATATGGTTGATGATTCAGAATATAACAAGAGGGTTTTACAGACAGATTCCGAGAATTTTGGCGGTTGATTGCCCAAGGTTATGTGAATAAGAGATAAAAGGATCCTGGTAAATTCCAGAATTTGTGAAATAATGACTTCAGGCTAAGTGGGAGAGTCCCACCGCCTATGATTAGGGATTGCTGGTTAATTCCTTGTAGGGTTTCTGATTATTAGTATAGTGAAGGGTTATTTCGGCTATGGGAAAAGAACATAAGTGGTAAATTGAGCACAGGAATTGTTAAAGGTGTGTTATGGTTGACCTTATTGGCTCATGTTCAGATTTGGAAAGGATTCATGATTCGTGTTTTGTATAGATGCGGGTTCCAAGGGAAGTGATTCGGCCGGCTGCTTCTCCGAGAGGATATTCATGTGATAGAAGATTCATGGAGTTTATTATATTCAGGGCCATGTCAGAGCGGGTGGCTCTCAACAACGGTTCTAGTGGATTCAAAGGGGTAAAGTGTGGTTCCTAATGATTTCGAGCCTATAGGTACGATTAAGAACCAAGCTTGGTAGCAGTTTATGAGAAGAGGCACAAAATGTTCTATGATTTTTTGACTTGCGATGTAACAATTGGAAGGTACGAAATGGTTCGTGGGATTTGAGACAGCATGGTCTCGTGATTCAAGGTCACTCAGGATGAGTGTGGATGAAGGGTGTTATGTGTTGAATGGAGTTACTATTATTTCTAAGGTAATCTAGGATAAATTGGAAGAAGATAGAATGGTTAGACCTGGTTGAATTGGCATATTGGTTGCAGCAATCGGTTCCTTCAGCGAATTATGCAAGTGATTTGTGGTGGTATGTGTGAGGCTTGTCGGCCGTCGTAATTGATGTTATTTAGAGGTATTCCACTGTTATGGCCGGTTACGTGTAGGCGGATCCCAGAAGGGTTATGGTGGGTTAGACCGCTACTTAGAGATTTGCATATTCTATGGTTATGAGAATTCACCTGTGTGTTGCTATAGTTCTCCTGAAGTGAGTTAAGTGGGAAGTTTTATATGATGAAGTGTTAACCTAATAGTGGTTCCGAAGCTATGATGAAAAGCGTGTTCTATCGTATGTTGGCATGTTGGGTGCAGTGAGTGGTATGAAATTTGAAGTAAAAATCAAGGTAACATCTCGGTGTGGACAAGGATGTCATGAGCTCGGATGAGCAGGGAAGGAGTTTTGACGTTTAAGGTAAGTTGGTATTGTCTTCAGCGTCACCTAAGAATGGTGTTTTGTGAAAAAGGTTGTGCATCCTGGTTAATGATTCTTGATCGCTTTTCAGCATTAGTGCGGCCGGTGATCTGGAGATACGACCCAGTTGTTTGTTATGGTAGGTTGTGGGAGGGTGTCCCACAGGAAGATTATGTAAGTGTGGCAGGTAGTCACTTGATTGATTAAAGACTTAAACCAAGTATGAAGGTTGTGATAATATCGTTGATTTGAGAATATATGCCCCGAGGGCACTCAGTCTATTGAGTTGTGGACTGCGGATGATTTCTCCGACTATGATGGATGTTCGTATGTGTTATGAGTCGAAGAGGAGTTATTATGGACCTTTGAAAGGTAATTAGCCTAGTTCAGTGCGATCAAAATCGGCTTGAGGTTGGTGGATGGATTCAAATGTGAATATAGGCTCTATATCAGGCCAAACGAGTTCATTTCAGTAATGCGCTCCTTATGGAGGAGTAGTAAGGGTGTTATTTCGTTGTCAGATATTTTATGCAGTGATACATTGCGCCGTGTGAGTTGTGAGACGGCTTGAGAAATTGCTTATGTGTTGAGGATCCACGTAGAAATGATGTTATATGAGCAAAATGTCTCTTGAGATTCAGATTGTCTATCGCACCTCAGTTGTGCTTGAGTTTTGTAGCTTATAGCGATATATGTCCCCTCAGGGATGGTATTATGCACTCAGCGTGCTTGTGACCGAAATTCGGTATTTTATTGTAATGAGCAATTTAGCTCGATGTGCATCTCCTTAGGTGAGTGTTATGTGTGGATCGGGTGGCACGCCGCCATGAGTATGTTATGTGAGGATCGGGTGGCACGCCATGGGTATGTTATGTGTAGATCGGGTGGCACGCCGCCATGGGCATGTAGCTTGGATAGGGTTGCGCGCCGCAACATTGTTCTGTTGAGTATAGTTTTCTATATGCTATTTTTGTATGCCTTGCTTCCTATTTCTAAGGAAAGTCGGTATTAGTGCGTGAGTAGGTAGTTCCTTCTAGAGTTTTTTTCCTTTTGTATCGCGTTCAAATGGGTAGCCTATTGGCACATTGTGGCATCATATGAGACTTTTGATTACGTACGGGGTGGCTTATTGCCTGAGCGGTTCGTACTGGGTGAAGCGAGATCATTGGATTTAGGATCAATGCAATCTGAATATATGGAGTATAGTAAGGAGCTAAGACCATTATTTGGTTCACAATGAGGTGATGGTTCTTGTCAGGAGTATAGACCCAATGATTTGTTGATTCGGTAGTCGGTTATGAATTTCTACACATCTCTTCCGTCATGGCGGTATTGTAAGAATTGGAGCAAGGCCTATGTAGGTCATGAGGTGCAATGAGGGCATCAGATTCGTGGAATTTTGATTAATCTGATCAGAAAATGTCATTGTGGTCATGTGAGTAAAAAGGGTGCTAGGCGTGAATTCAGCTAAGGTATGCAGATACATCTTGGTGCAGCGTGTAGTGATTGATATGATGAGCGTATGTTGGAAACATGCCTAGCATGGAATTCCAGATGTTGGAATTGGAATCTAGGGCTTATTTAATTGAATAGAAGGAAACATCTTCCGAATTTATCGAGCTAATATGCTCAACTGAGTTGTGGTAGCACGGGAAGGTGCATGACGTGTTAAACAGTGATTTAAGACTACTTCAGCGTAGTTCTCAGCATGTTCGAGTATGAACGTATGTTTGAGTAGGAGAGAATGTAACGACCCGACCGGTCAGTTTGAGCTCTAGCACGTCATTCAGTAGTCTGAGGCCATGTGCAGCTTCATTTCAGGTTTTATGACTTGTACGCATGGTCGGAATTCAATTTCGGAAAGTTCGGAGTTGATTTGGGAAGAGAATTCTCATTTCGGCAGCTTAAAGTTGAAAGAATTAACTTGGATTGGATTTCTGAGTAAACAACATTGGAATCGGGATTCGAAGATTCCAACAGGTTCGTATAATGATTTCAGACTTGGGCGTATGGCTGGATCGGGTTTTGGATGACCCAGGAGCGTTTTGGCGCCTATTGTGGAAGTTAGCATTTTAGAAGAAATTTCATAAGTTTGGCTTGAAGTGCATTTTAGTGTTATCGATGTCCGTTTGGGATTCCGAGTCTGTGAATAGCTCTGTATGGTGACTCTGGAGTTGGGAGCGCAATCGGAAGTGAATTCGGAGGCCCGTAGGTCATTTTGGAGTCATTTGGCTAAAGATAGAATTTGAAAGTTTTTTAAGAAATTTGACCAGAAGTGGACATTTTGATATCAGGGTCAGAATTCGATTCTGGAAGTTAGAGTAGGTCTGTGATGCCGAATATGATTTGCGTGCAAAATTTGAAGTCAATCGGGCGTGATTTGATAGGTTTAAACATCGAAAGTAGAAGTTTGAAATTTTAAAGTTCATAAAGCTTGGATTGGAGGTCGATTCGTGGTTTTAGCGTTGTTAGATATGATTTGAGACCTCGAGATAGTCCATAATGTATTTTGGGACTGGTTGGAGTCTCGGGGGCCTCGGGTGGATTCTGAGTGGTTAACGGATCGAAATTGGAATTTTCGAAAAGGCCGGAAGAGTTGCTGCTTCTATCATAACCGCATCTGCGATTTTTGGACCTCAAATACGGGACCGCAGATGCGGCACTTCAATCGCACAAGCGTCTAAGGAGACCAAGCTAGGAACCGCAGATGCGGCTCCGCATATGCGGTTTCGTATATGCGGCTCCCAGACCGCAGATGCGGTTCAGCCTTCCCTCCCCCTTTTCGCAGATGCGGTCCCCGTACCGCAGATGTGGAAATCGCTTGGCAATGAGGTTCATTTAATACGAGTTCAACACCATTTTCATCACATAAACACTTTTCCATTGGCGATTTTGGGAGCTTTAGAGAGAGACTGCCACTTAGCATTGTGAGGTAAGTTCCTTCCACCCATCCTTAGTTTAATACTTGCATATTTAGTAGATTAAACACTAGAAATTGGGTAAAATCAAGGGATTTGAGTAAGACCTAGGGTTTTGCTAAAAGTTAGATTTAACCACGAAAATTGTTATGGAATTGATTAGAAATCATATATTATTGATCCTTAGGTTGTAGGGAACAACTTCCTTCGAAAAGTTTCGGAATTCGGGCACGTGGGCCCTGGATCAGATTTTAGGAAACTTGTGTTAAGGGTTGGAAATTTCTTAAATAGTTAGAATACGATCTTGTAAGTATATATTGATTAGTTCCTCCTTCATTTAATTAGTTTGGGATCGTTCGGCTTCGAATTGAGGATTCGGGCTCGTTATTGGCATTGGAAGTATACTTTGGAGCAAGATGAGTCTCCTTTCTAACTTTGTAAGAGGGAATTGTCCCCATAGGTAAGTTAATTGGTTATGTGCTTCTATTTGTGGGGGCTACGTACGCGCGAGGTGACGAGAGTCCGTGCGTAGCTACTATTATGCTATTGTCCGAGTAGACTAGGACCCAAGAGCATGCTATACTTGGATTAACTGTAAACTTCTTGACCGCTCGAATTGCTTAAGTCACATTGAATCAGTAAATGAATTCAAAAAATATTAAACTTTTTTTCTTAAATTGTTAAAAGAGAAGTGACTTTTATTTGGATAAATTCTTAATTGGCTATCTGAGCATGTTTTTCTATGTGTACCTGCGTCGGACGTATGATTCGCGAGCAGGGTGATTGTTTATTTTATGTTGACCGCGTCGTATGTATAGTTCGCGAGCGGGGTAATAGATGCATCTATGGTTCGCGCCATTCGACCCTCGGCAGTGCACAAATTTTCTGTTGGAGCGGACCGTACGCCTCGGCATGATTTGCGCATGCTTGTATTGCTTGCCTTGAAACTTATTGAAGTTGTTATTGCCTCTTCCTAGCTTGAGAATAATTGTATAAATGATGAAAAGGAATCTGGAAATTTCCTATAAAAGGAAGAATTATTTATTTGCTTCAACCTATCGAATTATAATCATGTTCATAAAAATCCATGATTTAGTATATATTTGATATATCATTATTTGACAACTAGTAAGTATCGGAGTCGACCATCTCATCTCTACTTCTTCGAGATTAGACGGGATACTCATTGAGTATACGTTGTTTTTGTGCTCATTCTACACTTCTGTGCATTTTTGTTGCATAGGTATATGTAACTCTAGTGGGCTACCGGGTGTGGCAGCATGGTTGATACGGAGACTTAGGTGAGCCGCACTTCTCGAGGCGACCCCCACGCAACCAACAGGGTATCTTTCAGTTATCTTTTTTTATTTCCTGTCCATTATTGTATTTCGGACGGTTGTTGTAATATATTATTTCTTAAAAATTTCTCATGCACTTGTGATACCGGGTTCTGGGATGGTTTTGAAATATTTTATATTAATTGCTTATTATTTAATTTGAATTGAAGCGGTTATCTTTTTACTTGTGAAATTTGAAGGAAAATCTTGGTTTTCAAAATTGTTGAAATTGAAATCTAATTAAGTATTTTAGTTGGCTTACCTGACAACGGTGTCCGGTGCCACCACGACCCTTAGTGGATTTTGGGTCGTGACACAATGGATCCAAACTTAGAGCTTACTAAACTTATTTGCTATTGACCAGAGTCAAAACCTTTTCCTGGTCCATTTCTTGTGGCTGAAGTTTCACCCAGGACTGAGGTACTGCAACTGATTCTTCTTAAGATGGATATCCAGGCATGTCTAATTTAATTTTGTTATGGTTTACAATCCTCTTTCTTGATATTTGTAGGATTGCTTGACAATCGTTGTCTCTCTATTACTAAAGATACACAATGATACCGAATTCTCAATGGAGCTGCATTTTCAACGCCCTCAACATAAGGAAGTTGATTATGCTTCTGTGATGCTTTTACAATAAGGGATACACATGTGGAATTGTCTTGAACTTGAGTTTTCAATCTGAAATGTGTTATATAAAGAAGGAAAATTAAATTTTAATAATTTTTTTGATATACACAATTTTAATAATTAAATTTGTTGTTGTTGTTTTTGATATACACATTATTATTAGGTTATACACTATGATATACAAATAATATAATTTTTAATTATTGATTAAAAAAGAAAATAAATTTTTGATATAGCATGTTTAAGCAAGTTCTAAAATACTAATATAATAAATATGATTGTGGGAGTGTCACGACCCCAGTTTGCCCTCCATTAACTGTCGTGACGGCACCTAGTCCCTACGACTAGGTAAGTGTGACGACCCGGCCAGTCCCCTCATGAGTTACCGCTTCGTTTCTCCCATTTCTGCTTCTTTATGCTTCGTCATCTGTGTTTTGTGGTATCGAGTTGGTCGGATCGAGTCCGGAATGATGTTTGATAAGGTTTGGGACACTTAGTCTCTTTTAAGAAGGTTTAAGTTAGAAAAGTCAACTAGATGTTGACTTATGTGTTAGAGGGCTCGGATGTGAGTTTTGATGGTTCAGTTAGCTTCGGGAGGTGATTTATGACTTAGGAGTGTGATCGGAAGTGGTTTTGGAGGTACGATGTAGAATTAGGCTTGAATTGGCGAAGTTAGTATTTTGGCGATTTCCTGTTGGTTGGAGATATTCTGATCCGAGGGTCGGAATGAAATTCTGAGAGTTGCTGTAGCTTCGTTGTGTCATTTGGGATGTGTGTGCAAAATTTCAGGTCATTCGGATGAGGTTTGTTGGGTTTTTTTATCAAAAGCGTGTTTCAGAAGTTTTTGAAAGCTTAGGCTTGAATTCGATGTGAATTGGTGAAATTGATGTTGTTTGAGGTATTTTGATGATTGGAACAAGTTTGAATGAGGTTTTAGGATGTGTTGGTGTTTTTGGTTGAGGTCCAAGGGGCCTCGGGTGAGTTTCGGGTGGTCAATCAGACCATTTTCTAAGTTGAGAAGTTGGAGATTTTGGGAGTTCAGGTGTTGCAAAAAATAACACTTCGCGTTCGCGAGGTGTATGTCATATTCACGTATAAGGGATTTGGGAGGCAGGAATTCAAGCCTTTGCGTTCGCGTTTGAAGGCTCGCATTCGCGGAAGGCTAAGAGTTGGTGCTTCGCGTTCGCATGAGTAAGCTCGCGTTCGCATATAAGGAAATGGGGTCCAACAGCAATTGTTCTTCGCGTTCGCGTGTGAGAGAACGGGTTCGTGTAAGTGTAAAGCCTGAAGCATTCGCGAAGGTTGTGTCGCGTCCGTGTAAGGTTAATTTTGGCTAATTTAAAAATGTGCTTTGCGTTCGCGATGCTGAGGTAGCGAACGCGATGAAGAGATATCAGAACTGGGCAGAAAGTTTATTAAAATTTCATTTGCGATTTTGAGTCATTTTCCCTCCATAGCTGAGCATTTTGAGAGCTTTTTGAAGGTGATTAAAGATGGATTCAAGGAGAATTGATTGGGGGTAAGATTTTTGAACCTAAAACGTGATTCTATTGTGAAATTAACCTAGAAATTCATGGAACTTAAGCTAAAAATGGAAGAAACTAGGGCTTGAGATTTTAAAATTTGATTTGGAGATTTGACGGACCATTTGAGGTCGGATTTAAGAACTTTTGGTATGTTTGAACTCGTGAGGAGATAAAGAACCCGTTGATGTGAAAATTTCTGAGTTTTGAGAAGTGGGCTCGGGTTTTGGTAATTTTAAGATTTGTGCCCGTTATTGATTGTATTCGCTTGGGCTTTGTTCCCTTAGCATATTGTGATGTATTCGTTCTGATTTTGGATAGATTCAACACGCGTGGAGGCCGATTTGAGGGGCAAAGGCGATGCGAGCTAGGGATTTCGCCGGTTCGAGGTGAGTAATGATTGTAAATTATATTCTGAGGGTTTGAAACCCCGGATTTGCACATTGTAGTGCTATATTGAGGTGACTTGCACGCCCGATAGCGAGCGTGGGGTAGAGCACCGCTGGGGATTCTGACTTGGTCCATCCCGATTGACGAATTTACCGTGTATTTGACTGAAACTTACTTGTTATCATCATGATTTGGGAGGATTGTCATATTTGGGCTTCGTGCCAACTATTTGAACCCTTCGGGGATTATTATCACTGGTTCCTCACTGTTTTGACTTATTACTTGAACTTAGTCATGCTTTTTTTCACTATTTTACAACTCCGCCATTTTTACTCAGTTTTGAGACTTAAACGATGTTTCTAAATGATGTTTTTGGGCTGAGAACAACTGTTTCACTAATTCCCGAGGGGCTTGTAATGATTTTCTGACTGAGTGCGGCCGAGGGCCAGATGTGAGGATACACTGAGGATATGAGGCCAAGGGCCTGAGATACATATATACGCCACGAGGTGGCTTGAGTGATATGAGGCCGAGGGCCTAGATTTGATGCCACGAGAT